>PVIU01003381.1:0-146754 GCA_004026605.1 Ondatra zibethicus | reverse complement strand
AAACAGAAAGCAAACTAGCAGGAGAAACAGCAAGTACTAATGGGTATAGGATTTTCTTTGATGGTAATAAAATTTCTTAGGATTAGCTGGAGATACTGTTGAACATTGTAAATGTAGCACATACCTCTGAATTGTAGTTTTAAATGGTTACGCCTCTGTTAAATGAATTTCACTTCAGTTGTTAAAAGAATGATCTCAAATAATGGATCAATTATATACAGTATATAATAGACATGTAAAACTGCATGAAAGGTAGCCTGGAATAGTGCAAGGAACCCTGAGCCTACTACAAAACAATCAACCCCCAGTTGTGTGTTCAGTGAATAGGAAACACTCAGCAATCCACGGCACATCATCTCCATGGGATGCTCAACTCACAGGAGCATGGCTGCAACACGGATCTTCATCTCTGCTGTGAGATTTGAATGAAATGACATAGGAACATGAAGATGTTCATCTGGGTACTCGGCAAGTAAATCAGTATGCAGATTGCTAAAATTTTAATACAAAGCAGCGTGCTAGATGTGATGGGGCACATGGAATTAAAATGGAATTTAAGCACTAGGCAGAGGAGCAGAGGCAGGAGAGGAGGATTTTCACAAGTTCGAGGACAGCCAGACCTACAGAATGAGACTTCATAAATCATCTACAATTTACATATGTGAGATGGAACTGTGAAAATAAAATACAGAGTGTACTTGGAGAGCTAGCTGGTGTTTTAAACTAGAACCTGCCTCTATAACCATCCTGCAAAACCTGTGACATCCCCTTCTCCATTCAGCCCTCACTGGAGTTCATAACTGTTTCACTATAATTTAAGCAGAATGACTTAGTCCCGACTTCCTCTGTATGCCAGGACTGTGCTAGGTGCCATGGGGCTCCAGAAATAGGTAAGAGTGAGTCCCTTTTCCCAGGCAATGTGCCATCGATATGAGTACCATAAAACCAAGCAAAATGTGAAAAAAAGAGCAGACAACCCACAAATGTCAGCCCTCAGCGTGGCCACTAGGGAAGGCATTCTTGGGACCAGGATGTGTGGCTTCTCCAAGTGGAAAAAGTGTTTCCTGCCTAGCTACATCCCCGCAAGGCGGGGAGAAAGAAGAATCACCACACATCCTCACATGGCTCCCTAACACAAATGGTCACCAGCAGCCCTGAGGACGGGAAGACTTACAGTCTCTACCTGCTCTGACCTGGAGTATCAAAAACTCTGGGGTAGGGCCCATTGGTCCCTGCCCTCCCCTGCATCCTTCACAAAGGCCCAGCAAAAACAAGGTGAAAATTGTTCAAGAGGATGCTCTTCATAGAAGAACCCTCCCACCTGCCAGGCCCTTGTTGGATGAGCTGAGAAAATTCCCCAAGGCCGGATAGGCTAATCCATCCCCTGGATATAGATTAACGTTCCCTCTCCACCAACCTGCTGGCCTGGGAAAGGCAAACACCTGCTTGGGAAAAGCAATAATAAAATCTACTGCCAGGATCCCTCCTCAGTTGCCCTACCCCTGCAGAGGTACTCCCATGGGGTGTGGCTCTGTAGTCAGGAGGTCCCCAGCAGGAAGCAATGCAGCTGACACAGCCCTCTTTCCTTGGCCCCCTGTATAAACCCAGCAGGAGGTCCCTATTTGCTAGAAGGAGGAAGGAGAGGGTGGGAGGGAGAGAGAGAGAGAGGGAGAAGATGGATGGGGGCTGGAACCCAGCTCATCACCCCAAGGACAGCAGAGTGACTGGGACTTTCCTTTCTAGAACTCCCCAGGAAGCAGCTCACAAAGGCTCCCAGGGCAACTCCACCCCCTCCACTCCCTCCACCCACTCCTTCCCAAAGGAGCAGCCTGGGACAACCCCACTTCCCAGGGTCATCCAGGAACAGCAGGGGGGGAGGAGAGCATCCAGAGCAAACTGTATGTTTAGGAAGGGTTCTCCCACTGTTATTCTAGGGTCCTTGGCCACACCCACCCACCTCCTATTAGCTGGGTAAAGACCAGGGTGACAACACATGCCCCAACATCCAACACACACAACAAAGGCTCCATCACAGGAGTGCCCTGCTCATCACCATTCCTGTTTCCAACAGTTTCTGTGGCTAACCATTCCCTACTGGGTAGAACCCCAAATTTCCAGTACTAATTCTTGGAGCTCCCTGTCTATATGTTAGTAGCTACCCTAGGACACTCCACAGTTTACACTAAGCCCAGTCTGCCTGTACTGCTGAAGAACACTTCTTCCTGCTATGTGTGTCCTCACGTACCCCATATTCTGTAGGACCCCCTCTGGGGTTGGTGTTAGGGCCACAGGAGCACCTGCTTCAAGGAGCATCTGTGCTGTCCTTCCTGGGGGCCCCTCACAGAGGCCTGAGCCATTAAGAACAATGTCTGGAGAGTGAATGGAATCCTTCCAGGTTCAGAAGCTAGGAGGCTAAAGTCAGCAGGGGAACAAGCCGTGGCCCACTGGCCTCACCCCTCCCTGTCCAAGGCATCAGATAATCATGCCAGGGTTTTGTTCTAGGCACCTGAGAAAGAGGGCATTCTGAAAGGCTCTGTCCTCTGTGTTCCCAGCTTGAGACAGAAACTGCCAGAAGCCTCTGAGCCAGACAGGACTGCAGTGGTAGCTTGCTTCTGATTCTGGACTGGAGAGCACTCAAACCCAGGGACAGCATACAAACCAACGCTTGCAGTCCTGCCCCAGGTACCGACCTAAGGGCAAAGGAGACCTGTAGAAGTTGTTCCCTCCCCCATGTGTGGGGACCAGAGCCTCAGGGCTCCTCAAGGCATGCCCAGAAGCACTCTCCCCACTGGGTCAGCTGGGCTGACATGTCAACACAGGTGAGCAGACTGGCAGGGCTTCCCACGTATGTTGACTGCACACAGGGCCAGGTGGATAGCCTGGAGCTTCTTTACTCTCCCCATGCAAAGTCAAGGCTGCTCAGGGCCTACTTCTAAACCTTCTTGACAGAACCGTCTGCCTCAACAGTCTGCCTGCTCCCAACACAGGCTATCATGGCTTCCCGACTCTGAGCCACTACCCAGCTAATTAGAAAGCCTGTTCTTTCCAGAAAGTGCCACCAGGTCCCTCTACCAACAAGTCCTCTTCCACAGAAGAGACAGGAGGATACAATGGGAGGGAACAAAGCTAAGAGAGGTTCCCTTACTGCAAGGACACCCTCCCCCCAACAGAGACTTTCTCCTGTGGTCTCACTGGCTGGCAGTGTCTTGGTCCAGCTTCCTGCTACCAGCATGTCCTTTGGGAAGGCATTCTACCCACCAGGAAGCAGGAAGAGAAGAGGGTCATAGAGAATGACTGTAGTCACAGCCATAGTCTGAGACTGATTTTTAGAGCCCAGGGGTCTGAGACCAACCTAGGCCACATGGTAAATGCACCCCCCCCCATAAATAAACAAAGAGTGACAGAAAAACATCTTGACTGGCCCATCCCCATGGGCTCCCCTCTGACTGCATAGATACCATCAATACTATCACATTGCGCACAATGAACAGAGGGGACAGGGGACATTCTTAGGTAAAGTTTTAAAGGCATATGAAGACAGCAATCCCATTGCTGATGGTGGTGTATGGGATTGTCAGGGAACTCTAAGAGAAGCTTAAAAAGAATGCCTAAAGACTCACAGTAGAGTTATGGGCTTCTGCGAGGGTCCGGTGCCAAAGGAATCTGTATCAGGCTTGAGTTATGTGTTTTTGTGGATGGCTCTGGAATCCATGTCCCTCTTGCCCCTCATTTCCTATCTGTCTTGGGGGGTGGGGGAAATGAAAAACAAAAACCCCCGCACAATTAGAAACATCTGGATCCTTCCTTGGGCTAAAAACAAAACAAACAAACAAACAACAAAAATGGGCAGTCCTGGGTATGTGCTCATTCGGACGACTGCCCTAAGTAGCCCTGAACACACACAGGCCTGTCAGGACAGATGGTGGCCGAGTTGCCGGCCAGCCTGATCCAGATGCCTAGAGCAGCCTCACAGAGCAGCCATCATTGCTCTGCCCCAGGCTCCGTCCCCTGGTTAAACCTCAAAGTAGCAGAGGCCCCAAGAGGCACCCCTGGTGTGGAGGCAAACGCAAGGCTTCCCAGGTGAGAGCAGCTGTGCTCTCTGCTCCATTTTCCTGTCTTCACCTTGGAGACTCTGCCGGTTCACGACAAGCCAAAGCCCAGGCCGCTCCTCAAGTGGTGACCTTGGTGAAACCAGTGGTGTGTGTACCTAAAACACCTATTTCCCGAGGCTCCTGCTTGTGTCCAGGAGCGGGGCTGGGGCAGGAATAAGGCCGTCCTCATCTGTCAGGGTAGAGAAGATGTTACCTCCCAGACAGAAAAGTCCCAAGGTAGAATCATCAAACGCTGGCTCCAGAAAAGGCCTCCCCTCAGCAACCTGGCACCTGCGGCTGAGGTGGGCAGCTGAAGACCAGCCGGCCCTGGACTGGGACCTGACCAAGGAGGCGGTACACCACAAGTCTGAAGTCGCAGGTGGCAGGGCCGCCCTGGGGACGTGATCTGCTGGCCCACCATTAGTTCTGCCCCAGATTTACACGTGTGACGGCAATGCTGGTGTCTCTCCCTGAAGGAGAATATCGGCAGAGACCAGGGGACACATAGGGAGGAGGACAGGGCTGTCTGGTGAACTGAGTCACACCCGAGAATGGAGTCCTGGCCTCGCCTTGCACTGTTTGACCCTGGAAAGGTCATTTCCCCCTGTATTGAGCTTCAGTTAGGAATAAAGTAGACAGTGTGGGGGGAGACCCTCTCAAAAATCCCGGCCAGCTCATATTCAAATAAAACAAAAGTAGAAGAAGGCAGAGAGGGGTGGTGTGGCCAAAAAGCTTGTCTGAATGGGTGTGTCCCAAGCTAAAAGCACAGCAGCTGCTGGGGGACACTGACTCTTCAAATATTCACACCCCACTTCTCATCCCAACCCCCTTTGCCAACTACTCCCAGTGGGGAGGCACAGCAGGCTCCAGGCCCCATCTGCACGTGTATCCTCTCTGAATCTCATTTTTCTAATCTGAAAAATGGGTGTGATAGGAACTCCTGCTTTACCAGTACTCCAAGGAGGTAAATAAGGCAAAAACTCCTTGGAGTCTGTGCCCACACTGCTCTGTGCCCAGCGGGAGACATGAGAGAGGAGCAGACCCTCCAACTCAGGGCCCAGAGAGCAGCCATTTCTGAGTTCCAGTTCTGATCCAGGGATCAACTCATCTTCAAAAACAGCCATTCTCAGGCTCTGTAGAAAAGAGACCAGAGCTGTGACAGGCTACGCAGCCTGCCCCAGGTCACACAGACAGTGATGGCCCCTGGAGAGAGTTGAATTCAGAACTGGCTGGCGATAAAGCTTCTGCCACTCCAGCTATATGACTCACAGAGAAGACCCCCAGGGTGAGCTGGGGTAGAGCAGCCACCTCCCTGACCAAGGCGGAAATCCACTGAGCTCTCTCACGGCCCCCCTTGGCCCTCAGGCCCGATAGGAACTGTTTATTCTAGACTCTGATATTTTCTGTAAACACTGCTTGGGTTGCCAAGGGAAGGAGAGAAATTCATTTCTTAGCAAGGAATAAGATGGAACCATAAAGCTTCCTTTGGCTCCACTAGGGACCAGAAAACAGGGTGCAATCATCGGCACAGCCTGGAGCTGCCTGGCCCAGCTCATGGGAGATCAGTGCCACCTCCATGCTGCAGCTGCAGCCTGCCAGCCAGGTGCCTGTGTGTCTGTAGTCCTGGCCACTCAGAGCACTCCTTGCCAGAGTCCTGAGGAGGTCTTTATGGCAGTAAGCAAAATGACCCAGATTCTCTCCGAGCTGGGCCACTTGTCCTCCTGGGGGTGACGGCGGCCCCTGGGAGAACTAATGAGCCTCCCCTCAGCGTCTGCGGGACCGTTTAGAAAATGATTACTTTTCCTGTGAAGGGGGGTGGTGGAGACATGGCCCCCAGCAGCTCAGTGGCCTTGGGGATGCACTTCAACCAGGGAGGAGGCGATTTAATTACAAAGCCCGGCATCCAAGGTTTCATCTGGCACCTCAGAGCACAGCTTTTCCCTTTCGGTTTTCCACTTCATCGGAGCCCCACACCCTTGCGGGGAAATGCTCTGAAGGAAGCCGAGGAAGGGCATTATTGGTGGCCCTGGGCTCACACATAGAGACCAAACATGGTAGAGAACTCTTTTCCAGAAAGAAATGCTAAGTATACAGGGGTCAGTGGATAGAATGACTGGAAATGGCTTTAATACTTTAATATACTAAAGCAAGAAGGGGAGTGGGGGTGAAAACAAAATAAAATAATGGGGTGAGAATCACAACAGCTGATAAACTGAATGATGGATGCACAGAAATTCAAACATCTTTCCACTTTGAAATGTTTCATGCTGAAAAATCTCAGCCAATGGCCCCACGTCAGGACACGGGTGATGACCCAGAGAGGAGGACCCACAGAAGAAAGAAAGGTTGTCTCTCAGAGAGTCCCATTCTAGAATATCTATACCCTCATCCCTTTCCTCAAACATCATCCCTCAGAACTTATTTCCTGACTCTATTGATAGGGATGGGCAAGTTAAGAATCACCTTCCCTGGGACTTTCATAGCCAGGGGAGTCAGAGAAGACACACGGCTGTCCAGGAGGACAGAACCAATGACAGTGAGCTGACGGAGAATGACGGAGGACTCGAAAGCCCTGTGCCACCCCCGGGTACCTCTCTCACCGAAAGCAGTGGAGTCTGCAGCTTGGAACAAATGCTCCCCAGATGGGCCTTGCACAGCCCCAGACATGCATCCTGGCACTGAGGAAGATGTCAACTGTGGTGCTCACAAGACTTCTCGGTTTAGTTTGCATTCTACTTCTGTGATAAAGACCAAAAGCAACTTGGGGAGGAAAGAAAGGATTTACAGTCCATTGTGAGGTCAGGACAGCAACTCAAGATAGGGCAGGATCCTGAAGGCAGAAACAGAAGCAAAGACCACACAGGAACACTGCTTACTAGCTTGCTCACGCCCGGCTTACTTAGCTTTCTTTCTTAAACACCGCAGATCCACCTGTCCAGGGATGGAATTGCCCAGAATGCATTGCCCCTTCCCCATCAATCATCAATCAAGAAAATGCACCACAGTCTTGCCTACAAGCCAGCATGATGGTGGTATTTTCTCGACTAAGGTTCCCTTTTCTCAGATGACTCTAGCTTGTGTCAATTTGACAAAAAACCAACCAGGACAAGCGACTCTTGTCACATGACACACCAATACATTACTATTAAACCATAACCTTTCCTTCTTGTTCATCCCAATGATCTCATGTTAATATCAATATCACAACATAAAAAATAGTATTACTTTAAAATTCCTAGTCTTTAGAAGTTAGACTCTTAAAAATATCCAAAGTCTCTCTAAGAATCCAAAGTATCTTTAACTGTGGGCTCCTATAAAATTAAAACTAAGTCACACACTTCAAAGAGGGTAAAACCAGGCATGGTCACAATCAAAGCAAAGCAAAATCAAAATTCAACAGTGTAAACAGTGTAAGAGTTCAGTGCTGGGACCACTCACAATACTCTGGGTCCCAGAGGGACTGGGCAGCTATCTCCACTTCTCTGGTTCTGCCACCCACAGCACTCATCGCTCACTCCATTGGTTCAGGCCAGCTCCACACCAAATGTGCTGTGTCCTTGGTAGTCATTCCATAGTATGGTACCAGCATCTTCCATGTGGTGCTAAGCCCCAGCCTTTCTCCATGACCCCTTCAATCTTGGAGTTTCTATAGCAACTGAGCCTGCACCTTCACTAATGTACTCTCTTGGCCTCTTACTGTGCCAAGCTTCAGGTATTTTTCATGACCCCTTCATGTCTCCAAAACACTGCAAGACTCTTACACATTATCAAATTCTGCTGGCAGCAGAAAATACAGCCTTGGCCCCTTTGACTACAGCTTCTATATATCTACGCTAAGGAAACACTTCCCAGAAGATTTCACCTCAGCGATGCTGGTCTCTTCATCATAACTATCTCTCAGCCCCAGCAATGAGCATTAATTGTTCCAGTAAAGCCAAGGTTGCATCTTTAGTGGTGTGAACCTCTTGCTAATCATAGCCACACTTCTCCAGCTGACCAGACGCTCCAGAGTCTTAATTCAAATGTATCACATAAACAACCCTACCTGGTATGGTCTTTGCTTCCCTCTGAAACATCCCAAGCCAGGCTTCTATCGTCTGCATGGCTCTCAGCACTATCTCCCCCCCCCCCCAACAGCTCACAAAGCTCTCCCACTCAACAGTTTCTCAAACCCAAACTCCTTCACAATCTGCCCATAAGAACTTGCTCAGGTCTGTCGCTGCCGCAACAGTCCACTCTCCGGTACCACTTCTGTCTTAGTTGACTTTCTACTGCTGTGATAAGGGCCATGGTCAAAAGAAGCTTGGAGAGGGAATGGCTTGTTTCAATGCACAGCTTACAGTCCAGCATGAAGGGAAGGCAGGGCAGGAACTAAGGGCAGGACAGGACCTGGCATCAGGAACAGAAACAGATCACAGAGGAAAGCTGCTCACCAGCTTGTGCACGCCTGCCTTACTCCGTTTCCTTTTTAGATATCCCAGGACTAGTATCCAGGGATGGCACAGCCCAACATAAGCGGGGCTCTTCCACGTCCATCATCGGCCAAGAAAACTCGTGCCCTTGCCCCCGCAGGCTTGCCTGTAGGCTAATATGGTAGGGGCGCCCTCTTAATTGAGGCTCCCCTTCTCAGATGACTCTAGCTTGTGTCAAGTTGACAAAAAAAAAAATCAACCAGGAAACCCCTGCTGTAGACTGGATTTCTTACCCCATGTAACTGTAGTTCAAGCCTTTAGGGAGGAAAGCAAAACCAACTGAGGTCAGAAGTCTGTGACCCTAATCCACAGGACTTAAGTCCTTTTAAGAAGAGGGAAAGACACCAGAGAAAAATCTGAGGAAGGACCTGGGGCAAGGGCACGCCTCTGTCAGGTGACACCTTGATCTTGGTCTTCCAGCAGAACTGTGAGAGAGCAAATACCCAATATGGAAGCCACGGGTGGTGCTTTGTCTTGCTTTAGTCTGGGAATGGAACTCTACCACCGAGACACACCTCAGCCTCTCTGGCAGTTGGAGCTAACTAATACTCTCCTCCCTGGAAAGCAAGCCTCCAAAGGCCACTACAGCTCCATCTGACCTTCATAGATACACTTGCCCAGCTCAAGTGTGTCTAATTTCCTAGTACACACCTCCCACCATGCCGGATCAGGGCGAGAGGCAGGGCCAGAGTTCATGCTACCTCTCCAGCAGGGAAGAGAGCATTAGACACCCCTACTCTCCCTTAGTAGCCCCTTTTTCCCAGTCTCCCCGACATACCAGCTGCTCCAAAGCCCTCCTTTTCCCCCAGGCCCCTAGAGAGGCTATTTCCTGGACCCACTGCCCTGTACAGTCCCCTACATGAACACACTTGGTGAGTGCGTGCTCGGCATTGACTCGTTTCGCCAGGCAGCTGAATGTTGGAGATAGATGTGCAGCTCCTGACTCTCAAAGAAGTCAGAAGCCTAAAGGATGAGGAGACAGAAGAAGATGATGGTGGTGGGTGCTATAGGATAGTATCTCAAAAGTGGGGTCTAAATCCCAATCTCCGGTAGTAGCCGTATGCTCTGGGATGGTCGCCTCACCTCTCCAGCCTCCGTTTTTTACACTGAAAATGACAAAGTAGGAGATAGTGACAGTTTGCTCCCACTCAGGCACCCAAGAAGTCTGAGATGAAACTCAAAAAGGAGAAAATGACACAAATTACAAGTTGCAGAATAGGATAACCTGAGCGGTCTGTGATGAGCTGGAGAGAAAAGCCGAGCAGGTATTCCCAATATGGCAAGATCTTGGACCAAGCACAGCTACCAATGCTCCTGTGGGCAAGAAGAGCTACTGAACAAGTCAGGACAGCTCATCTCTTTGGCAATCCCTGGCCGCCATGGGCAGTCCTGAACTACAGAGCATCCTGGAGCCAAGGCCCACCCTGGTTGCTGGTTCCTGAAGAGGACAGTGGTACAGGTTCACCCAAGGCTGCCACCTCAGCACCCACTCCATTCCCCCAACGTTCCTACTGTGAAGGTTAATTCTATACGTCAATTTGATGGGCTGGGGAAGTCTGGGAAGCTGGGAACACATAGTTTCTGGTGTGTCTGGAGGGAGCAGAAGGAATGAGCATTTGAACTGAGAGAGAGGAAAGAACATGGCGCTCGTCAAATGTGGTGCTTCATCTAGCCTGCTGAAGACCTGGATGGAAATGCTAGTAAATCCTCTCCTCTTGAGCTAGGACACCCACCTCTTCCTGTCCTCAGGCACAGCTTCAGGTTCTCAAGCCCTTTGGCCTTGGACTGTGATTTACTTTCCCAGACCTAGAGCTTTGGGACTTGAGCTAGGACTCTAACTGCTAGCTCCCTGGTTGTTAGGCCCTTAGGTCTGGACCGAAGCATCTATTGCCATTCTTGCTTTTCCAAGCCAATGGCAGACGGGAGGAGCCTTCTCAGTTTCCACTACTGGTGAGCCAATCCTTCACAATACATCTCTTGCCACACACCCCCATAAATTACCCTGGTGTTTCTCAGAAAAACAGTCAAATTTCCCGAACGCCCCAGAGAGACCTCTGTATACCCATGTCCCATGATGACCCCATCAAGAGTTCCTGTACCGACCCATGGCTGAAGGCACTCAAACACCTTCCCTGCATATGTACCATAGGCTAGGGGTGAGGGGTACTGCCCACCAACTTCTTTCAAAACAGCGGCATTATTCTTGTGCTTGCCCCCGCCCCCTATGCCCCTTCTCTTTACCTACTAAACTAACATTCTTCCAAAGGGAACATCTCTCCTTCACCCACCCTCCCTTCTCTAGCACGCATCATCAACTTCTCCCCACAACTTCCATAGTATGCTCTCCAGCATTCCCTCCTTGTCCAACCAATCCTTCCAGAACAGAGCAAGTCCACACCCCTATCTGGCCCCACCTGACAGGCACTCGAGGCTCCAGTGAGAAGCATGTGTTACCTATCTAGCCTCATCGTCCACCTGCCTCAGGGAACCCCTTACTTGGACCCCCAGAAAAGGCTCACACCAGTTTTTCCTCACCAGCAAAGCCATGCAACCAGTCTCCAACACCAGCTGAGGCCTGAAACTTCCCTGGGCTCTACCTCTGCTGCCCCTCCCCTCAGAGTCCTTGAACTAAGAGTGATCTGTGCACTTGTCGCAGACACCCCGACCCCTTGCACAAACAGCAAGTTTCCTGTGAGCGAGGTCTGCACCTTCCTCATCGCTGTGTCCCCAACAGAGGCACGGCATAGCTGTTCTCTCAAAATAACAAAAAAAACAACAACTGGACAACCAGTTCCTTGGAGGAAGCCGGCTGGGGCTGGCTGCCAAGGTGCGCTGCGGAGGGCCTTGGCGCTGCTGGCTGCTGTGTTGACAGCTGCATCACCCACCCTGGGCACAGACAGGTCTCGTCTGTCCAGCACAGCGCGATTGTAAGTTTATGAGTCACGGTCACGAGGCCATGCTCTATCCACCCTCACATTCGCGAACAGACACACCCCATGACAGACAGACCATGTCCCGCTCAGGAATCTGAGCTGAGGCTCTAGGAGACCCAAATCCACAGTGACCTGTCCTCTCCAGGGCCTTGTTACTGTCCACTCAGTCTCCATTCCGCCTACTTCATGCAGGACTTATCTGGGGAGTTCAGGAAGAAAATTAGGCAAAAAGGCTTGGGGGAGAGTAGTCTACACCCTGAGCTCTTTGAATAGTGCCATCTCCTAGCCTGCTCAGCAAATGGCTCGGGGGGGGGCATGGATGGGCCATACACTCATCACTCAAAACACCACAAGAGGAGAGGCACAAACAACAGAAGCTGGTATTCTCATGGTTCTGGAGGCCAGAAGCCCAAGCCAGAGGGTGACAGAGTCACTTCCTCCTAAGTGCCACAAGGGAGAATTAGCTCCCTGCCACTCATGCAGTGCCATGAGGGCCCCAGATGTTCCCCTGCTGGCAGAGTCTCATTTTGTCTTCAGGTCCTCTTGCCATTCTGTCGTTGTCTCCAAATCCCAACGTTGTATAAAAACCCAAGTCACTATTTATTAGGGTCAATCCTACCACTTCATCTCAACACATTCATTTGCAAAGGAAACACGGGTGCTGTGGGTCAGAACCTCAGCATCTTTTCTGGGGGGCACAATCCACAGGTAACAGGCACCAGGGAAAGTAGTCAGTGGAGATCCTATTACTACTTTTGCTACTGAAGTAATAACCATAAAAGAGAGATCCCTCAAAGGTCAGACTGTTTGCTTCAACGTTTATTATAAACATGTTGAACAACAGCACGAGGCAGGTCCCTTTTATTAGCTCCACTTCCTGGTGAGAAAGCCAGCCGAGACCCAGAAAGATGACCTAACTCGCCCAAGCTCAGTTATAATTGACAGCGCCAGGATGCAAACTCAGATGGTCCTCGGTCCATATCCTGCAATAACCGTATCACACTACATTGGCCTTTATGCCGGTCCCAGGCAGTTCAGACATTCTCTCATCGTGACACCTTGTCCTAGGGTGTAGGTGTGGCCCACTAGGCCACCAGACTGAGCCATCCAGAAAGCGCTCTCACAGGTCAAGTGCTCCCTACACCCTGGCTCAAGCCACCACCCAAAGACATATGGGGATGTGAATGGCAGTGAGGAGGGGGCACAGGGAAAGGATGGAGCTCACTGTCTCAATTTCCAAGGCCAACTCCACCCAGCCTCAGATGAACACCACTTCCACTACTTGGCCGCAGTGGAAAGGATTTGCTGGTTTGCTCTATGGGCTTTTGATTTAGTGGGAGAGGACCGTGGGAGAGGGAGCTGAGCTGGAAAAGTCTGCAACTCGCTGCCTTCAAGAGCTTACCACCATCCCTGGGGTACTTGCCACAGCCCTGGCCTGGGGCCAGCCCCTCCACACACAACCATCTCTATAACTGTATGTGCTTGTTGGTGAATTCGTGGTGTTGTTGTTGTTGTTGCTGCTGTTGCTGTTGTAATAATCACATTACCTGATGCTTCCTCCCTGGCCACTCCAGGGACAGCACAGACATTAGCTCATAATAATGCAGTCTTCAGTGGAAGCAAGAGACCTTGTGGGCACAGGGACTGCCAGCTCCCTCCCAAGCAGAGAGAGGCCCTCCAAGGGCTCTGCCCAGCTACTGCTTCTACCAGCTTTCCCCCCCTTCTTCGGCAAACGGGCACCGAAGCTGTCTAGATGTGGATGAACAGAAAAAGCAGCCAAAAGCAAAAGCTATAGGCTTCTGGAGAACTGAGGGTAGGCACAGTGGCTAATGGAGGGGCTGGGCTTCTGTGCACATCTGTCTGTGTGGTTTCCAGGGGCCACGGGGAAGGCTGGAGCATTGTGCACAGACTGGTACACTATAATTCTTGCAATAGCTCCGTGGGGTGGGCAGCAACAGTTCCAAAGTCGGGTCATTTGTCCAAGTAAGCAGCTACATACAGGTAGGTGGTGGAGAGGGACAATAAGCCCAGAGATGTCCAAATGGAAAACCTAAGTACCTGTCACTGAGTCCTACCTGCAGGGGAAGGCAGGGATGTTAGCTCAAGACCCATGGGGAGTTGAAAAACCCTCCCAAATCCCTGCCAAAATGACCCGCTGTTAGATTCACCTCTTCCCAGGCTACAAGATGACCGAGGCTTCTGGACCAGGTCCCCAGCAGCATGCTTGACTTCCCTTTAATAGCACCATGGCTCATGTGGACAGAAATCTTAGAAGCTCCAGAATTTCCTAAGAATTATGCCATTCCCTCAGGTCGGACACCACACACAAATCCATGGTTCTTTTTCAAGTTGCGGAGATGGAGGCTCCAGACTATCACAGGATGATGGGAACCCAGAGATTCTTACACGAATAATCTAGACTCACAGAGTGTGGGACCTTGTGTCACCATGGTCCTTGTGAAATAAAGTGTCAGGTTGACTTCAGATACAAGTTAATATTTCCCTGCCTGTAAGTGAGGGGCAAGCCAGTGTGGAGACACCCCGAGACTATCATCACATAGTAAGGTAGATGGAGCAGAGGCTCAGGCCTCAGATTTAAAGCCACCAAGAGACAGCAGCCATCCCCCTTCCACTGTCTACCCCCAAACCACACCACTCCTCTGGCTCATCTTCACACACAGGCACACATGGGTGTGTGCCTGAACACAACCCTAAACTTATGAGGTCTTGATCCTCTATGGTAAAATCATCCCCTCGTTGCCTCTGGGGGTTGGGAGAGGAAGTGGAGGAAGCAACTAGGAGATGCTACTCTTGGCTCCACCTTCCCAAGGAGAAGGAACAAGGTTTCTCAGTCTTCAGTTGAAGTGGTGGGGATCAGTTTGGTCCCTGCCCACCCTCAGGACCTCCTAGTCTCATAGGAGAACCATGGTGGTCACCCACAGGAGCTTCTCATTTGATGGGGATGGGGGTTGCAGTCCCTTGCCATCACTAGGTTCACAATTACTGTGAAGGACAAGCCCCCACATTCAGTGTTTCCTGACACCATTTCAAAAAGGACTGGAATTGAGTTTCAAGGCAAAGGTCCTATAGGACAGCACCCAGCAGACAACAGTCCCTCTGTGGGAGTATCCAGCCCCAGGAGTACAAAGCCTTCCTGAGACAGAACAGGATCCCTGGGGACCAGGACAGCAGATGGCATATTCTTCAAGAAGAGAAGGGCAAACTGACAGCTGTGGGGGTAAAGGGAGAGAATGAAGAGCCACCGCAGGCATCAGACTTGGCCACCATGTGCCATGGACAATATCTGCAGCAGCCCCTAATGGCCTTGGAAATAGCAGCAAGAATCATTCCTGTTTCTCAACACATGGGCCAAGACCCAGGGAAGACCTCAGGTACCCATCCCAGAAGGTCCTCGCATTTCATTCCCTTGTTCTATGCTGGCCTCTGAGAATACCAGGACCGGGCAATGTGGAAGGGGCATGAGAGGCCCCAGCACCAAAGAAGACGGGTTGCATTGAGACAAGGAGCTGAGAAGACCGCATGTCCGGACCACTCTCCCATGTACATGCCTCATGTTCTGCACAGGCAGGGCTTACTAGTCCATCCTGGGACCTGTCCCTCTATTAGCAGGCACACACTGCATATGCTAGTCTCTGCTCAGGCATGTGTCTTCCAGGCCTTCGTGCCTGAGGCTGAGGGGCATGCATCTCACTGGCAGAAATCAGTGTTGTCCCCACAGGGCTGGGAACAGGCACTAGCCAAGTGGTCTTCCTTCAGAAGAAGAGAGCAGTGGAACCAGTCAGAGAAGAATGTCTTGGGGTCTCCACAAGGGCGGGAGTGTTTCCCAATAGCCTATGGGGGGGGGTCCTTATGTTCTCTCAGTTCGCTTCTGGAAAGATGGTCTAAGTAGAACACATGATCCTCTCACACAGGACGGGCAGGGCCATTTCTAGGGAGATGCTACTTCCTGTCACCTTCACCACCTGAGTCACAATGTCTATCCTTATGGTCCTTTGTCCTGGTGGGCACAGGCTTGCTTCTCCAATGAGCTCCAGGATAAGAAGGGGTGGGCATGTATGCGTTTGCACAAGAATGTCAGTGTGTGCCCATCTGTCCTGGGGAGCAATAATAGTTAATAAATAAATGAATGGCAAAAATAGCCTCAAAGGAGCTGACAGGCAGAAGGCCAGAGCGGCCGGGCGTGGGGCCAGCACCCTGAAATGCCAAATGTTAATTTAGCCAAAAAGAAAAAAGGTCCATCTTGAGACTGCCTCCGTCGGCCAGTGCCAGGGGTTGCTGTACTTTCTGGTGCTGGCTTAGCCCCTCCCCAGGCAGCTAGATGCTGCAGGCAGGAGGGGGTCTTGCAGAGTTAGGGTAACAGGGCTGCGGAAAGAAAGGGCCCAGCCTGAGGCACACAAGGTTATGACCAGGTAGGAAGCTGGCAGACCACTTCCCAGCAGGCCTCCAACCATCGACCCAGCCATGGGTTCAGCCCCACAGGTTCACTCAGCCAGAGGAACACTCTGGATATTATCACAGCCAAACTCCCCAGCCATGGCCCTGACCACTTGGTCACTCACTCAGAAGCAGGGGACTGCACTCATGAATGTGGCAGTCACTCACCCTAGTAGATATCGTCTCAGCCGCTGTACTCTGAGGCCTCCTTTGCACAGGGCTCACAACCCGCGGCTCTCCCACACTGAGGCCTCTAGTGGTCTGTGGTCTGTGGGAGGTTTTGTTGTCCTTCGATACAGGCACACCCACCTTAAATTTTAGAATGAGACACATCTGGGAAAAGGCTTCTGGCTTCCGGGTATCACACCCACAGCCTCTAACCCTACTGCAAGCCATCTGCCAACCTGTAAGCTATACTTCTCAGGGCTTGTCTGACACAGTAGCTATTTCACTCCTTTGGTTTTTTTGTGGGTTTTTTTTTTTCCTGGAATTCTGTCCTGGTCACTACTGCATCCTTCAGGTCTACAGGGTATTCCTTGAGGTTAGTGCCTGTGCTTTCTGGGCCTCAGTGTTCACATTCCAGAAGTGGGGGAGTAACGGCCATGCGAGGGGAGAGTCGTGTGCAGCATGACGGACAGGGAGAGCAGAGTGCTGGGGTGGGGACTTCCAAGTGCCTAGCCTCAGTGTCACCTTGGTGGCAGGGAGTTTGAAATCCACAGACACGGCAGGATGCTCACTGTTTGTCTCAATTGCCTGTGTGTCTGAATGGCAGTGGATGGGGTAGAACCCTACATTCCCTCTGAAAACCTGAGTAAGGACAGCATAGGCCCTGGGCTTTAGGTGTTTTTCCCCATCCCTGGCCCTGTCCTTATTCTGGTTGCAGGCAACCAAGTAACCAGCATAAACTCTAGGAGTGGGACCAATTTGGTAGCTATGACCACCCTGGGTCTACGTGAACTGGGGAAAGGGCTGGATCAGGTTCCACTGAATTAGGGGTGGCTGAAGCTGAGGTCAGCCCTGAGAGCAGTGTCTCATTCTGAGAGCCAGAGAGGTATCTAGTCAGCCCTTGGATGGTCTCTAACGCGGGGGAGGCTCACGGAGGAGGAATGGTCAGACACCTGCTTCACCCAGACGTGCCTCATTCTGAAACTTCATTAACGTGAGTGTGCCTGTGTTAAAGGACAGCAAAACCTCCCAAATGTTGCAGAATATTTGCTTACACTGTGAAGATGTGTCTTTGCCAAGGCGCCTTTTGATTGATTTAATAAAGACATGAATGGCCAGTAGCTCAGCAGGAAGAGCTTAGGCGGTCCTTTGGGGGACAGAGAGCACTCTGGGAAGAAGAAAGGTGGAGACACCAGGAGACGCAGAACAAGCAGGATGTGCAAGGGGAGAGGTAACAAGCACAAGAATGGCAGGATGTAGATGAATATAAATGGGTTAAGTTATAAGAGCTAGTTAGGAACAAGCCTATGCTATAGGCCGAGCTTTCATGATTAATAATATGTTTCCGTGTCGTTATTTGTGAGCTGGTGGCCGAGGATAAAGCTTGATACGCCCAAAGACCACCAGGGTGGGGAGAGCCGCAGGCAGTGAGGCCTATGGAAAAGAGGCCTCAGAATACACTGGCCGAGATAGCATCTGGCTGGGTAAGTGACTGCCACATCCATGAGTAGAGTCCTCTGCTCCTGAGAGAATGACCAGGTGGAAGGAACCATGGCTGGGGTGTGTGACTAGGGATGGCCTCAGAGGATCATGGTTCCTCGGGGAGGAAAAACTAGGAGGTTGAATGTCTGTGTGTCTAACAGCTGAATGAAAAGAGAGCCCTTGCTTGCATGAAGGAGGCTAGGGTTAATATTGCTGTGAGGAAACACCATGACCAAAGAAATCCAGGGAGGAAAGGGTTTATTTGGCTTATACTTCCAATATCACTGTTCATCACTGAAGGAAGTCAGGACAGGAACTCAAGCAGGGCAGGAACCTGGAGGCAGGAGCTGATGCAGAGGCCATGGCAGGGAGCTGCTTACTGGCTTGCTCCCCCTGGCTTGCTCAGCCCACCTTCTTCTATAGAACCCAGGATCACCAATCCAGGAACCGTACCTCCCACCATGGGCTGGGCCCTCCCCCATTGATCACTAAGTGAGAAAATGCCTTACAATTGGCTCTCAAGGAGGTATTTCCTCAGCAGAAGCTCCTTCCTCTGAGGACCCTAGTTTGTGTCAACTTGACAGACAGAACCACCCAATACACTCTTATACACAGACTCTCTTAAAGAAACCCCAGTGTCTCCAAACTCCCAACCCCCTGGCATGGATGCCTAACTTCCTCCTAGTCTGGTCCCACTCAGGGAGCACCCTTACCTTCCCAGCATAGATCTCCCCATCCTCTGGCATCACGGGGTGGGTTCTCAGGGTTCTTACCTTCACAGCCTAGCTCCTGCCGTCGTCTGACCAGAACAACTCTTCCCCATGTCACTGTCAATGAATCAAACTCCCAACTAGCCCCCAGGTCATGTCTTCAAGAGTTGCCTCCTCTGACTGCCTGAAACCAGACAAGCTACACCATTTCCTCCCTGCACAGCCAGCGCACTGTTTCCCCATGAAACTGCACACATCACATTGTGCCCAACAGGCACATGTGTCCATCTCTCCACACAGAGAAGAGCCCAGACTCTCGAGCAGGCTGCCCAATTGCGCAGTCACGTGACAAATTACCTAGACTGTCATGTCTCAACATCCTCATCTCGAAAATGATGGGGGTAACAAGGTCGGTGCTCCCCATAAAGGGCAATGTGGAGGATTGAGTGAGTTGATGGAATCCATACAGTACACACTGCAGGCACCATTTAAAGGTCTGCTAGGGAGGGGAGGGGGCTGAGACCCTTTCATCCTGGCTTCCCAGAGCCTAACACGTGAGAGATATGTGTTAAATACTCAGTTCAACAAATAGTCGGTGCCAGTACCCAGGCAGACAGAACTGGCATTAACAAAAATAAAGCCAATTCAAAGATGATAGATCCTGTTTGGGGACATGCTAAGCTCCCATAAAATAGAAGGACACTGACTAGGAGATCAATGGTTGGGGACCCCTGAGAGAGGCAAAGGCTTGAAGAAATATTTGAGACCTGTGCTGTCTGGATGAAAGGCTGTCACCCCAGGTGTGTGGTACCCCCTATTCCCACAGCAAGCCTACGTGGGTTTCCTTTCCTGTTGCCCCCTCTCCACATACCCTGTAATACACACACAGGAAGAACCTTCAGAGACCATCTCCCCATTGTCAGATGGGGAAGTGGAGGCAGCAGCAGATGTCCTGGAAGGCCTGCTGTCGCTGCATCCACATGCCGCAGTACCATAGGTGTGCAGCCACCTGGAAATGTTGTTTGCTGGCCTCCTTTCTGGCTAGGAACATATATCCTGCTTTCAGGCTGTCTTAGCTCCCAGCCCCTGGCTTAGACTGTCTACTCCTCTGCTTCCTCCGAAGCTTCCCCCAGCTCTGTCCCCTGAGGATTGCTAGGCAGAAGCTCCGCAGAAGTTCCTACCACAAACTATATACTCACCTCATTCTGCCTGCTAAGCCTGTCTCCAGCTGGAATCCACGTGGCTGAAAACCATACAGAAACCAACGCCTCTATGGAGGGACTTTTGATTTTGAGACAGGGTCTCAAGTACCCCATAGTGACCTGAACTTCTGATCCTTCAACTCTCAAGTGCTGGAATTACAGACATGGCCTGCCATTCCTGGCATACATGGTGTATGCTAAACGCTAGCTCTGCCTCTGAGTACACTCCCAGACCAAGGAAGGAGGAATCTAGATAACCTCAGCCCTTGCTCTGCCTGGGAAGGATACTGGAGAGCTCCCAGGTCACCTGCCTCAGCCGTGGGGGTGCCCACCTAAGATGCAAGTGCCTGGGCTCTGAACTCCAGGTGGCGGTCAGACTTTTCCACGGGAAACTGAGTGTGGCTCTTGGATGTCAACCTAACTACACCTGGAATTAACTAATGCCCAGACGACTGGACACACCTAGGAGGGATTTTCTTTTTTCTTAGTTAAACCATTGACGTGGGAAGACCCACTTCTAATTCAGATCTTTGAGGTGGGAAGATCCACCTTTAGTCTGGAACACACCTTCTGCCGGCAGCCTAGATAAAGAGACAAAGGACATGGAAGGAGAAAGTGCTCTCGCGCTCTCTCTCTCTCCCTCTGCCTGATTGCTCTTGCAAGTCCATTCCTTCACTGGTTTTAGAGTCTGTTTCTTTAAGATTCCAGCATCTACAAGAAGTCTAGCTCAGACATCCAGTTTCACGGACTATGCAACTATTGGATCCTTGGACCTTCCATTCATAGACAGTCATTATTGGATTAGAGGACCACAGCCTCCTGTCATTCTAATAAACACCCTCTCCTCTCTCTCTCTCTCTCTCTCTCTCTCTCTCTCTCTCTCTCTCTCTCTCCCCACACACACACACATAGAGGGGGGAGAGGGGAGGGGGGAGAAGATTCATTATATAAGTTCTGTTACTCTAGATAACCCTGACTAATACACTGAGGAATGGAATTTTTAAACAGACTTCCCAAGAGTCCTGGTATGAATGGGTTTGGGAAGCACTGGGGCACCAGCTTAGAATGTGACACTGGAGACCCACTGTGTCACTTGTTCCAATTTCCTTATCTGTAAAATGTTCTTATCTGAGAAAAGGGCAGCATCAACTGCCTAGTCTAATTTGTGTTTCTGTAAGGACATACCATAGACATAATGAGCAGAAACGCACATGGCTGTGGTTCTGGAAGCTGGGACAGTGATGTGAAAGAACTGGACCCCATTCCCATGATAACAACATTAATCCAGAGTCCTTGTGACCTCACTGTTTCACCAATGTACCTTGAACACTGTTGCACTGGGGCCTTTTTCTAGCCCATGAACTTCAGGGTACACATCCAAACCATAGCATTACCTACTGGGAGATAAGGAAGATCAAAGAAATTACTAAGTGCTTGGTACTGTATGTGGTACATGTGTAAGAAACGGCAGGATCTGGCAAGGCTGTCTTCAGGGGGATGGGCATTTCTGAAAGATACTTCCACTACACTGAAGATTCCCTAAGGGCAAGGGCAAAGTCTGCTCTTTCCTCTCCGTGCCCAAGGCACTAGAGTTCCTGACACAGAGGACAGAGGTGCTGTTCCCCAAAACTCCTCCACCCCCATTCCATGTCTCAACCCTTACCAGGCAACAGGATAAAAAGGGAGCTCCCTCACCCCCTCCTGGAATCACAAACCCTTCCTCTCCCCACAACAGAAAGCCAAGAAAGCTCCTCTCAGGGATATGTCTGCCCCATCCTCCTCCCTTACCCATCAAGCATCTTCCCAAAGTTTTTTTTTCTGCCAGGAGCCTGGAAGTCAGAATACACACACACAGCGGCGTCTTTGGCTAAGACACTCCAGTAGCTCAGTCCCAAGCAGGTGCAAGGAAGGAAGAACAAATCCTAGTGTGAGGGCCACATATAACCCACCTGGGTAGCCAGCCCAGGCTGTCTGGATTCTGGAAAGGTTTCTACCCTCTGCCTCACCCTATCCAGGACCCAGATCACCTGCCTTGCCACCATCTGAGTTGGGGAGTGGGGTTCCAGCAGCCTCAGGAGTAGCAGCATACCCTGGAGAAAGGGTGCCTCACTTTATTCCAAGGTCTAGCTGTGCAGCAGACACATCAGTGGGCACCTTTTCCTCAGCAATCTCCACTGACTACCCACAGCAGACACACAAATACCCTCTGCTCTCTCCTGGGGTTGCAGAAGGGGGCCGTCTCCATCTTTTTGTTTCCTTAAGCGAAATCAGGCAGCTTGAGCGGGGTGGTACACACCTGTAGGACTGTGGCAAAAATAAGCCACTGGGCAAGACAATGCTCGGCTGCCAACAGTATGCTGTCCCAATTAGATAAGCAGGGTAGAAAATACCCTGTGCCATAGAAAAGTCTGTCAGATATGCTAGGCCTGTAGGCCCAACGCTGCAAAGGAACTTTGGGTGACTGTCCAGACATCTCCTCAGCCTAGTTGGAGTACTAACAGGCTGTGGAATCCCCTAAACGTGTGAAGGAAAAGTCAACAGGAACCCCACCGATAGCAGGTGGGACAGGCACAGGGCGGCAACACCCCCTCAGGAGGACGTCAGATGGTGACTAATTGACTTTTCTAGGCCATCATCGCCAATGCTAAAGGAATATTCCACTTTCAAAATTTATCCAAAATTAACTCTCCCGGGATAACCCTTTCCCAAAGGATGACATGGCAGTCCACACATGACCCTTGGTGGAGCACTGGCCTAGAGGACCAGCCCTGGCCCTGGATGATCCTCAAGCCTAGGCAATATGCTAAGGGCTTCCCAGCTCTGTGCTCCAGGGACAGGGGCTCCAACAGATGGTCCCATCCTTCTTGTTCCAGCACAAAGGGGGGCAGAAAAGAGCTAGCCTTAGATTAGACAGGAAGGGTGGCTCTCAAGATACACACCCTGTCGTCATCACGGGTCCTCCCCACCCCTGCCCTGTCACCCGCTTTTACTTTCTAGGTCTTTGCCACACACACATATGGGGAGGCAAAACCATGCAATCCCTTATTTTCCATGATCTGTAAAGTAGAAGAAAAAGAAGCCGTGCTGGACTAGTGAAAGCCTGCCGTGTGGCCCTCAGTAAAGCCGCCCCTGCGTCGGATGAGTGTTCAATGAGCATCTGCTACAGAGACTGCTAGGCTACCACGGGAGAGATCTAGAAACTACTGCACATGGCCAGGGAGGGTGAGACCAGGGTGTTTGCACAGGCATGAAAGAGAGACGGGAAGAGCTACTCTCAACCACCATGAATTTGTCAGCAGCTAAAAGACTTGGACTTCCAGAAGGCTAAGGGAGGTTTCCTGCTCAGTTGAGACTCACTCAGCGTTCATTTTTCTAAAATATTCTTGCAGATATTACAGCACTGGACTCGGCCATTTATCCAGCCACATTTGGGGTTAACTGCTGGTGAGAAGAGCAACATAAACAAAGCAAACCTCAGCCTTGCCTGGCAACATTTTATACACCAACCCCCAAGCAAGTTTTCCTCCCTGTTACATGCCTGCAGTCATTTTTAGTGGCCATCAGTCTTTACTGAATCACCACAATAAACCCTTGTAATATAAACAACTTGCTTTTCAATATCGCCATAAAGTAGACTCCCGTGTCGTCTACGTGACCCCTCTGCTGACATGGGAGGCTTGGGGCTCAAGTCTTCAATCTTGGGGCATGTTAGAATTCCCCAAGAGCTTTACAAAACACCGATGCCAGGCTGCAGGGAGCTTAGTGACAAGAGCCAGTGCTGTGTATGCAGGAAGCCCTGGGTTTTAGCCCCGGCACAGAAAACAATTTTATGAACACCAACGCTCACACCATCTCCACTGAACCCTAGGATTAGATAGAAACTTGTAGATGTGCCTCCTCTCCCTTCTGGTGGATTCTTTGAGGTTGACCCATTCAGCCAGTCTAAACCTCAGCCCCAGGCACTTATAGTGAAAATGCAAGCAAACACTTAAACGATCACACTTGCTGATAAACTATAAGGAAGTTTGCAATGTGCTCTGGCAATGGCTATTCCATGGGAATGCAATGAAAAGAACAAATCCTTTCGGAACTTTTGTAGTGATCCCTACTCATATTGGTACAGGCAGGTAGGTGAGGAGATAGGTGGGGTCCAGGGAAGGGGCCCTCTCTGTCAAAGTCAGAGCTCCTGGGAGTGGAACTTTCTGCCCCCTTCCTAAGGGCTGGACAAGTGGGGGCCAGAAGACTGGTCACATACAGTGAACATGTGTGTATCAAAGCAAAGAACTATCTAAGTAGGAAGGAGGGAGGGAGAGAGAGAGAGAGAGAGAGAGAGAGAACGACAAAGTAGGGCTCGGGGTGTAACTCTGTGGTAGAGCACTTGCCTTGCCTGCATGAGGCTCTAGACTCTTCCCCTAACACAGAATTATTTTTAAAAGGCAAACTTGACAGGGGGAAAGCTCACAGGCCCCAATCCTACACAACGAAACTAAGGAATATTGAGAGCAAAAAAAAAAACAGTCTTCTCAGGGAAGAGCACACCAATTGGTTGTCCAATACCAAACAGTCAGCTCTGAAAACACACGTATGAGTAACGCTATACAGACTGGGCAGGTTGTATTTACATATTTGTAAGTATATACATAAAAGCATGTAACAAGAACTAACGGAAAAAAATAGATCATAAATTTGAAAAAGAGCAAAGAGGGATATATGAGCGGGTTTAGGTGGCAGAAGGGGGAAGGAGAAGTGATGTAATTATAATCTCAAAAAAACCTTAAAAAAATAAAAGGACAAAGCAGCGTAAGTGTTTCAGAGAAAAAGACGATGCTTCTAACGTAGTTCGTAGTCCAGATGGTTCAGGGACAGGCCTACTGCACGTTCCCAGATCTGCTCTACCCCAATCCAGATGTTGCAGGGACAGGCTTACTGCACGCTCCCAGATCTGCTCTATCTCAATCCGGATGTTGCAGGGACGGGCCTACTGCACGCTCCCGGATGCCCAGATGTGCTCTATCCCAGTGCAACTGCTGCAGGGACAGGCCTGTTCCACGCTCCTGGATGCCCAGATGTGCTCTATCCAGTCTCTGCAGCCCTCTGGGCTGAGGTGTCAGCAGAGGCACTTCCCAGCTGGCACTGTCTACTCAGGACCAGCCAGGAGCCCAGTGGCTCCCATCCACGCAGCATGGTGAAATAACTTACAGGAAAGAGACTTGGCCAGAGGAAGACTAGGGACTAGGGCAAGTTCAGGGAACACTCCACTTTCCCATCTCTAAAAGAAAATGTGGCAATCAAACCTTGAGCATGTGCTCCCACAGGAGTCACTTCCATGTGACCCCACTCCAGAGCAGACTGCACTCCCAAGAGCTGTTGGGTTACACAAACTAGACCTGATGGGAGGTGGAGTAGGGGGATGGGAGACAACAACAACAAAACAAAACAAAAAAAATACAAAACGTCAAACTTGGGAGAGCAGAGAGGCGAGGGTGGAGAGGATGGGAAAGGAAGGAGCTGGGGGTGGGGGAATAAATATGATCAAAATACACTGTATGAAATCCTCAAGGAATTAATAAAAATATTAACTTTTAAAGACTCGTTTTCTTGCTGAGCGATGATGGCGCACGTCTTTAATCACAGAAATCAGGAGACAGAAGCAGGTGGATCTCTGTGAGTTTGAGGCCAGCCTGGTTTACAGAGTGAGTTCCAGGACAGCCAAGGTTACACAGAAAAACCCTGTGTGTGTGTGGCGGCGGGGGTAGGGTGGAGGGTGGGGGGAATAGGGGTGGGGGGGGGAGGCTTGTTTTCTTTCTAGTCTTCTTGAGAAGACTAACTAATGCAGGGGTGGGTTTGCAGTACATCATCCTTTGGGACATCAAGGGCACTTGATAGGGCAGGTGGTGGCTTTGGGATCTGGGTTTTAAAGACATCCTCCAAGTGCTTCCTTAGTGAGTGCTGAACTGTGTAGCTCCGAGAAAACTACTCCTCAGAAACTCCATGCTTGACCCCAGGGCTATACCAGGAGGAAGTCCTGAGGTACCTGAGACAACCTCCCTTCCCCTTCACGTCTCAACTTAAGCTAACAGAAGACTAGCTCTGAGGTAGCCTCACTCCAGAGCTAAGCGATCCCAGCATCACGCCTGACTTTCCTCCCAGATCCCAGTCTCTTCTCACACCCATAAAACCATTAGGAGCTCCCCAAAGGTGAACAGCAGAAGGCAGGCGCAGGAAATGACACCTCATTTAGTGCCCATCTGCACCAGACACCAGGAGGGAAGGAAAACATTACAAATAAAAAGCAAAAACCATGCATTCCAACACCGAGCTGAGGCAACTGCCTGGGTGCAGCTGTGCCATCTACAGCTTCGGAAGCACCACAGGGGACAAGCACTGGACCCAGCTGTGAATAGTCCTGGCTTCCGTGTACAAAATCTGGATGTGTGCAGGGCCTAAGCAAAAGAACTGGCGGTGTAGCCTCAACGGGGTCACTTTGCCTCTGAGCCTCTATCCCCCCCACCAACAAATCCCAGAGGTATCATGTGACACCTCCGTCCAGAGCACTCCCACACACACACTAACTTGCAGGGTCACAGGCCATGAGGATGGAAAAGTAAGGTGACTCCCCAGAGCTGTGGCACTCAACCAGGGCTGTCAATGCCCAGGAGCTGCCAGGAGAAGCAGACACCTGTGAAATGCTAGTTACATGGAGAAGTAGTTGAGCCATCTGGGATGACTAAAGCCACGGTCTAAACCACATCTCAAACCTGGGGACAGCTTGCTTTATCCCTGGAGTTTATAATAAAAACAGGCTGGGTGGGTGTGAGTATGGGTCTATCTTCAAAGCTCTGTAGACAACTCAAAAGTGTAAGCAGAAATCCCTCACCTTGACCCCCGCTCACCTTAGGCCTATATGACCAAACAGACAAGAGACCACACAGGAAGACATGAGTACCCTCTAAAGAACCTAGACCTAAGGGTCCCATTATTTGATGGCAAGCCCTCCCTAACAAGCGCCACATCTCAGTCCTTCGGGCACATGTCCTCAGTCAGGCCACACTGGTGCCTGTCAGTGAGCAAGCAACACACTGAATGTTAGCTGCCTGTGCGGCCTGCCTGGACGGAGTCATCAGAGGGAGCAGGCTGGATGTTCAGTGGGTGGAATGTGCCAGAGGCTCCACCTCTCAGCAGGTAAGGTCCCAGCAGAGGCCAAGAGGAAACAGACTACAGAGTTAGCCATCAGCTACATCATGTCACTGCCTGGCCAGCAGGCCCTAGGGTCAGCATGGATTGCTGTCAGATCCACATTAGAGCAGAACAAAAACACCTAAATTTCTTTATTATTTATTCTTCTTATTTCTTTAAAAAAAGAAAAAAAATGTTTTTGAGGAAATAGGTTTATTGCCATCTTGTAACAGAAACATAGTAATTTGAAGAAAGGTCAGAGGTTAGCCACACAGGGTATATAAAGCTAAAAATGTTTAAGTAACAACTAAACAAATACACGTCTCTCTAAAAAACATTATTTTAACTTTCACATCATCCCCCTAGTCGTGCCAGCAAGACTATCAGTAACAAACATGCTAACCAACGGAAGTGGGGAGCCAAAGGCAAGCCCACCGCTATACCATCTCCACCCAGTTCTGCACCTGATGCATTTTTGCCCCCAGCACACAGCCTCCTGCTTCCTAGTGTTTCCAATCAAACTGGGGTAAAGTCAGGCTTGCCCATTGTTTGGATTCCCCCTAACAAAAGGATCCCAAGGTGAGGATTTGAATATAGGTAGTTTACCTGGAAAGTGACCCCAAAAAGCAATAAAAGAGGGTGGCAGATTACAACCGGGAAGAAAGAAAGCAACAAGGAAGAAGGTATTCATCACCTGAACAGCTTTAGCGCTTAACCCTCCCAGAGAACTCTGGGAAACTGGCAGAATCCAAGCCCCCAAAGGAGACTATCCCATCCCCAGGGCAAGGAAGGAACGTCCTCTAATGGTCAGGGCACTTCAGGCCTGCCCTCTCAGTAGGCCCCAAAATCCAAGGTCCTCAGAGGCTAGGAGCTAAAAGTCCAGCAGGCAGAAACTAAAGAACATACATGTCCAAGAGCCATCAGTCAGGGGACAGGCCATCTGCTAGACTGCTTCGTGACCTTGCAGGAAGTTAGCAGGTTGCTCTTACACCAGTTTCTGCAGTGGCTGATGGCGGGGGGGGGGGTGCTCTTCCTCTCTGGGTTAATATTAAGATGAAATGAGGTAGAGTCTACAAGATGCTTGTTGCGAAAGCTTGATGGCCTGAGCTGCATCCCTGAACCCACGGTGGGGAGGAGAGAACCTGCTCCCAAAAGCTGTCCTCTGACCTCTGCGCGTGTGCTCTGGCTGTGCACTTGGCATCGCCACTTACGCTTGCATGCACCATAGTAAGAGTTACATGACAGGCAGGGCTACAGAGAGAAACCCTGTGTGTGGGGGGGGAATAATAACAATAATTTTTCCCAAAAAAAGCCTTGAAATAAGAAGAGATTAATGGAGTTTTACAGCTGGACATGATATGAAGGTTTATAATCCCAGGATTTATAAGGCTGAGATTTAGAATGACCAGCTCAAGTTCGAAGCCAGCCTGGGTGATCTATTGCATTCAAGGGGAAGACAGATAGATAAAATAACTAAAATAAATAAATAAAATAATTACTCCCTGCACACGGTGCTTTAGCCAGCTCCCAGGGTGGAGGAGACTCAGGAGATGCATTGCTTAGGATCAACCCTTCATGAGATCCCTTATTTTGGAGAGCGGGGAGAGGAGAGGAAGAAGACACAGTTAGGGGAAGGATGATCCAGAATGGCTGTGATTCCTTCTCCCAGGGCAGCCACACACTCAGTGCCTGAAGCAAGAGCTCCAGAAACACATTTAATAGAGCCCAGGCCTCCCCAAGCATTGTCACGCAGAAGCCCAACGGCTCGCAGCCTAATGCCAGCAGACAACCCCTAAAAGAAGCCAAAGCTAGATAAAGGGGACATCTCTCTAGCCTGGTCCAGCCTCGTCATTTTATTTTATATAGGATTTCTGACCCAGATGGAAAATGAGACTTGAAAGTAGGCAGCCAGCCAGTGCAGCCTGGGCAATCTCCTTCTAAGGGAGGCAAGCTGCCAAGTCCGTGCCTCGAGACATGCTGTCCTTGGTAGGTCTATCCCAGAGGCAGGGGACTGGAGGGAAGAGCAAGTCCTGAGAGTGCTGAAGTATGTTCCACCCAACACTAGTGTCCCCTGTTTCATATTCCTTGAAAAAAACTTGACTGGGGTCAACTACATCTAATAAAAGCTTCATGCGATATCCCCTTCTCGGCAACTTTTCATAGATATTAATATATTAAAAGCTTTCAAACCTGGGAATTCTGTCCAACCCAGTACAGCTGTCCCTCAAGGTCTCTGGGGGATTGGTTCCAGGACCCAGGGCAAACACCAAGATCTGCAGGTGTTCAAGCCCCTTATATAATAAGATCGTGTGAGATTTACATACAACCCACACATCCACCCATGCATTAAGCCATCTCTGGGTTCCTTGTGTCACCTAATGCAATGGAAATGCTGTGTGAAGTTATTATTAGGGAACAGTGACAAGAAAATGAAGTCTGCATGTTTGGTGCAGACTCAACTATTTTCAATCTGCAGCGGTTGTTGGATCGACAGACGCAGAACTACAGGCACAGAAGGCTGACCATGCTTCCCAAACTTATTTGACACAGGCTGTATCTGTATCTACGAAATGTTGGTTAATGTTGCTCTCAGGAATATGCTTAATGTGAGGCACTGGTCTAAAGGTCGTCCTGGGAGAGCCAGGAACCAAGCAAACCAAATCACGGCCCGTCAGCCTAACCCAGCGCCAGGGTCATGGGAGGCACCACCAGCCGGTTACCGGAGCGGATGACGAAAGCTGAGGATTGACTGTGTGATGATTTCCCAATCTGCGAAGCTGTGTAGTGTGAGCAGTGCCAGGCGGCAGCCCCGTTTCTAAGGCACACGTTTTAAAATTGCTGCAGGAGGGTTTTGGAAGCCCTACTCAGAGTTTAGGATTACAACCCACCAAAATAGGCTTCCAAGCGGAGCGGCTGGCTTCCTTCTGTGGGGGTGTCGGTCTAGCACTCAGCAAAGCCTGGAGTCAGCGTGCAGAGTTCCACCCACCCCACCACCCATTCATTCATGTCATTTGTTCATTCAGACCATCGCTGAGCACCTACTATGTACGTAGTGCTGGTAGATGTGAGGCCCGGAGCCCCCAGAACCCCTCTGAAGGCACGGCTCGACTGCCCGATGCCTAGGGAGCCCTAGGAAGAAGGCTACGGTGATGTCAGGAGGCCTCAGTGCTGGAGCAGCAGTGTGTAAACCCCCAGAGCAAGGAGGGGGGTACATTTCATGCTGACACACGAGGCTGGCCTAGAGAACAAAGCCCCTTCTGTCTCCTTATGTTTTGTTTGTCTCCCCCTCCTCTGTGACTATGTCCCATTGTTCCGAGAGAGAGACTACCCTGCCCCCACTCTCATGTCCTTCCTCTCCCCAGACTAGCAGGGCCAATCTCTCATTGCCTTTCCCTAAACCCTATCTCCCTCCTTCAAACCATCTCCTAATTCCCTAACCCCTTCCTCTCCTCTGTCCTTCTCCTTCTCTGGTGTTTTCCATTCATCAGAGAAACAAAGGAGCAAACCTAGTCCCCCCATCCTTCTACCACTCCTATCCCATCACCGTGGCTACAGATTGCTCTGCCTCCAGCAAGAAGGGGGGACCAGAATAGTTGGATGAATGGAGAACAAGAGTTGGGAGCCTGGCATCCCTCATGCTGGTTCAGTGCTACCACCATCCAATCACCTTCCAGACCTGCATCCCTGAATCAGCACACACTCACCAGCCCCACCTGGACACCCTCTGCTCCAATGCAGGATGCTGCTGCTTTCAACAGGGGTCACGCACTGTGATCTGTGTATGGTTTATGGATCCCCCTAAGGATCCACAGTGATTAAAGGGCTGCTCCCCAGGGTGACACTCCTGGGAGGTGATAGAAGCTTTAGGAAGTGAGCCCCTGCAGGGGTTCCTAAGGTGACCAGGAGTGTGAGTTATCTCCTGCATGTCTTCTGTGCGACTCCGTAATAGTTTTTACAAGAGGGTTTGTTGTTGTTGTTGCTTTGTTTTGTCTTATTTTTCCAGCCAGGGTCTCTGTAACCCGGGCTGGCCCCAAACTTACCATATAGTTGAGGATGACTTTGAACTTCTGAGGGTCCTGCCTCCAACTGCAAGATTAAGACACGGGTTGCTTTTGCCCAGTTTACATCCCTGGCCCAAGAGGGTTATGATAAAAGCCTCGTCCAGCTTTCTCTGCTCCTGGTTGAAGATACGAGCATGTGGTTCTACATAGGTTCCTGCCTCTGCTACTCATTAAGCTGTACGGCAACCTCAACCAAAGTGAGCCAACACGGGCACTGTGCCCTTGACCCTCCAAAAAATAAACTTTGCTTTTGTAACTAAAAGTCAACTACCAAGGTCTCTTGTTATAATGATGAGAAATGAAATGATATACTGGGAAGAGTGTGATGAAGGACAACGGACTCCAGGAGCCAGCAAAGCTGCACTGCACACTGAGCCACAGAACCCTAGGGCTGAGTAACCAGACAGAGCTCCACTTGGCTCCCGAATGTGAGAGCTGACTATTAAGACTACCTACCAGGAGAGCTTGGAACACTAGATCCTAGCTGTTTTAATAATAATAGTAAGTCCAGGCTGGGAGATTGAGTATAGCCCCCATTAACATGCCCAAGGCCCTGTATTTGCTCCTTAGCACCAATTGATCAATCAATCAATCAATCAATAGAAACAGACTATATCTGGCCTCCACCCCAGACCCTTGGAAGCTGCATTTTCTAGCAGCACCTGGGAGTCGGCATTTTCCATAAACTTCCCAAGGGATAATGATGAGTCTGGGACTCAATGATAGAATCTACCCTAGGCAAGCACTTCCCACTATAGGAGAGCCTTCTGGACTCCACTGACAGAGAGTATCTCGTTTGGTCACTGCAACCCCAGTGGCCAGAAAGGTCTGGTGCTAAAATCAGTCCATTATTTTCAGCCATTTGTCCTAAAACCTGTCCTTGGGAGCAATGAACATTAAGTCCCTCCTGTAAACAGCAGCCATAGCTGGCCTAGTTCATTTCTCCTGAGCGCTAGCCTTCACTCCATCAATTGTCCCCTTAGAATTCAAGGTCGTCAGTCCTCTTACCAAACTGGTCACCTTCCTCTAACTAAGAAATTAAACACCGTGCTTCAGACAAGATCTCAACCTTCCTGTGAACGGGATCTCCTATAAACAAAGCCAAGATTCCTACCTGCCTTTCCCACAGCCATACCAAAGATGGACTTGCTGTCTGTTAACTAGAAATGTCCAGATTGTGTTCACAGCGCTGTCAAGAGCTTTCCCCATTTTATAATTGCCGTGAGAAGGGGAAAGTGTGTGTGTATAAAACTTTGCCTTTCCGATTTGCTCCATTAAGTTTTGTATTTGGGAAAGGAAATGAATGCTTGTCCTGCTCTCCATATGCCAGCCTCCCCAATCTGATAAGCACGGATGAGAGGAGAACATACTAGAACATCACTTATATAACTATACCCTAGGGATTTGTGGGAAAAGAATGGTGAAGTTCCCTGAGCAAACTTTCCATTCCCAACACTCCAGAAAAGTAAACGATCACAAGTTGGGCCTGCCACAAAATGAAAGAAGTTACCTAAGGTACTATTGTGGCACCTTGTGGACCGGAAGTCACCCAGCTAGAAGCTGGAATAGTCCAGGGAGACGCCGTCCTGGGGCTCCCTGACCCACCACTACTGCCACATTTGGCTGGACCCTAGTGGCAGCTCCAGTCACATCTCTCAGAAGAGGGTAGCCTGATCCAAGCCTCGGCCACAGCCCTGTTCACCTGCTAGCTGTCAGCTTTGACACAGGGACTCATGGCCAGGGCCTATCTACACAGGACGACTTGTGAGGTTGGGAAGAGGTTGTCTGTCCTCTGCAGGAACGGACGTGAGCTGTTCCTCAGCACAAAGACCTGAGCTCTTACTTGCTGGTCAACTTAGACTGAATTGTGAACTGTGAGCATTTCTGTAAATATCACAGCAGCACATTCTGGCCCTCAGCTGAGTTCTCACTAACAGCCTCCTCCCTCTCAGGTTACTGATCCCCTAAGACCTAGCAAAGGACCCCTGCCCCCAATCCAGAGGCCTGCTGGAACCCTTGTCGGGAGCCACTTTGACTCCCTCCAAGCACCCTGTCCTAGCTGCCAGGAAGAGGAAAACAGAATTGAAACCAACTAGAAAATATAGCTGGCAGAGGCAATGAGCCCTGAGGGGCGACAAACAGACCCTCCTCTGCTCCAGATTTAAAGTCAACCCTGACTCCAGGCTGCTGGCTCTGCTTGTGACCAGATTGCCCTTGCACAGAAATACAGGTGATGAAGAAGTTACTGGTGACAGACAATGCTGGGCCCGGAGAGTAAAAGTGTGTCCTCTTCCACATGACCCAGCGGCATACTTAGGGAGGCCACGGTGACCCATCAGAAGGCCTCTGGGCCATGTTACAGAGGAGGAGGCAGCTTCCCAGCAGGTGCTCCAGTGCTGTGGAGCACATGGGCTGCAGGAGAAGGGGGGGCAGGGAGGAGACCGCTCAAGCCCAACCCCTGTCTCAGTGATTAAAAGAAGAGGAGCAGCACAAGCAGAGCACTCCCCGAGGAGCTCGGGTCAATCATGATCATTTGTTATCATTAGAATAATAAGAAAGGCAAGGGCCCTGGGAACCTAGCCCAAAACAAGGTCAGCGCTGCAAGGATTTCCTCTGAAAGGCTTTCCGGCCACTCCAGCACTAGACAGACAGACAGACAGACAGACAGACAGACAGACACACACACACACACGCTTGTCCCTAGGCAATCATGGGACCCCATTCCTGACCTACATCCTCACCCACCCCTTACTTCCTTGAGGCAAACATTCACACGTGCTCAGTCACAGAACATCACCCACACAGTGCCTGTGCCATTCGGATGGCTGGAACAACTGGTGACAGTTGTGGGTTCAAGCAGGCACAAAAGAAGAAATGCAAGAAGCCACCAAGCTAAGCTTCCCCCCGTGAGACTAGAGAGGGTAAGGGTGAGGAGCTAAAGGAAGATAAGAGTTCAATGAGGATGGGCATCCACACGGTAAGGTCCCCGAGACACAGACAAGATCAGAATCTTCGCCCCAGGAGCCACATGTGGCTACGTAATAAAACACCTCACATTTGAACAGTGTTCCTACTTCCCAAAGCGCTTTCCCGTCCATATCGCCTCCTAAGGTACCTCTGGGAGGAAGAAGGAACTATCTTTTCAGACTCAAATGAACACTTCACCCCCACAGGTCCCAAGGACATTGTCTCCAAAATATTCTTTGATAGCCAAGCATGGGTAATAGTTGTGGGAGCATGCTTGTTTGTGTGTGAGTGCACACAGAGGCTTTATGTAGCAGAGTGGGATACAGTCAAACAAAAATGAGGTTGCTGTGGCAACAGGCTCCAGCATCATTGCAGCCTATTAACACAAGTGAGGAATGTGTTTGGCAGATGCTCGAGTGTTATTTATGGTATGGGTGTAGCAGAGGGACCGCTAACAGGCAAAAGAGGAGGAAAAAAAACAACCTATGACGCTCTTACTGTACCCCAGCGAGGGGACGAAGTGGTGACAGCAAGTCAGGAGCACAGGAGAGGCTGAGAGGCTGGGAATGGGAAGTAAAAGAGAGAAAACCAGAACAAGCTGAAAGGCCAAGGAAGAGCTAGGTGGGCAGATAGCGACAAGGGTGCTGGAGTGGATGGGGTAGGAAAAGAAAGTGAGAGAAAGGAGCAGGTGGGGAGAGAAAAGGGGCCGAGGAGGAGGGTGGCAGATCTCAAAGGAAGGTTAGGAGCTAGAGACAAAGAACTAGAAGAAAGACACACCAAGCGTGGCCAAGAGGCCATCCACCTGGGGTCTTAGCTGTCACCTGAGTGAAGACCAACATAGTAAGAAACCAAGCACTGCTTCTCTGCCTAGAGCCAAGGACAGAACCTGCATATCAAAGGGACTGGGCAGAAAAAAATGCACAGACAAGATCGCGCCAAGACCCCATGAGGCTCTAAGAGGGCAGAGGGCAGCAAGGCAGAAGTGAAGAAATGTTCACATAATTTACTGTCAGCCTGCTGTGTGATCAAGACGCCATGGGGGAAGACAATCAAAGCTCAAATGCTAGAACAGGTTCACTGTCACTACCTGTCCCAGGCATGTATCTGTATTAGGGAGAAAAAACTAACATCAAACCTGAGTCACCCTCAGACACCTGCTGCTTGAGAGCAATAGGAGGCAGAAGTAAATGCGGGGCTGTCCTGTCCCACTACTGTTTCCCCAACACCGAGCCAGTTTTTCCTCAAGAAGACAAATTCTAGATCAGGCATAATCTGAAAGGTCAATCAAGTACAAACACCAAAAAGATACCGTTTTCTCAGAGGCCAAATAGAATGTTTGTGTTCCCCTGCCTTGGCCCATTCCTAACAACCTCGGCTAGACTTAGAGCAGATCAAAAAAGTTAAGTATAAACCTAAACAAAACCTTGCAGCCAGGGAAAAAGTGTAAAGACCACAATGGGGATAGAAGCCTGGAGTGTGGTTGGATGGAGTGGGGAGGGAGGGAGAAGGATGAATTAGCCTGAGGAACCGCAAGGGAGAGCCCACCTAGCAGACAAGATTGCAACAGTTGCTCAGGCTAGGAGGAAGCTGCAGCACCCTAGGGCTGGGGCCTCTTTCCTTGAATTTTATCTCCATCTCCTAAGAGAGCCTATTATCAGGTCTGCTTCAGATCATTGGCAGACTTCAAGTTCCCAATTCTGGTTCTGTGAATACCTTGAGCTATCCTGGAAACCTCCACTGCCACACTTGAACCAAGTGTCCTTCCTTCCAAAGAGAAGCTGTACTCCCCCTACGATAACACAACCCCCATCTGAGACCATGGCTCCATAGCAACGGTAGTAACGTTTCCAAACAACAACCATATCTCAGAGGATCTCTCACAAGTTCAAAGCTGATCTCTACTCCCCCCTTTCTGATGCCACATCGGAAAAGCTACCATCACCAACTTGACCTGGCCCCTCTCACTGGACCCAAACCAAGATAAGAAGTTACTTAATCACTACTAAGTATTCTGGGGAAAGGAGAAAGAGGGAAGGAGAAATAGAGTTGGATACCCCAGGAATCCAAGGAGGTTACACTGGACAGGGTTCAAAATCAGTGAGTGCCAGAGAAAAACAAGCACTTCAACAAGCCTCTGGGTCTCATGCTAACCAAGCAACGGGGAGAGAGTCCAGAGTGGCTCTGAGAGAAGATTCTCGCAGGAGGTGAGGCTCCACACCGAGGATGCTGGGAGTGGAAGGGGCACAGTCAACCCTCTTATTCTCTACAAGAGAAACCTGAGACCCAGAGAAGTGGCTTCACAATGCCCTGAAGGGTTAGCCAGACTCCATATGACTGGCATTCCCTGTGGATAAGGATACATCCAGAGGGCACAGGAGAGCATCCCCAGTATTCAACAGGATCAAAGTCTGGAGGAAAAGGTGGAAGTAAGTGTGGAGAAGCAGGACAGCAGCGACAAGAGAATACTACTAAGAAGTTCTATGAAAAGAGGTAGATGTCAAGAGATGAGGTGGGGTGGCAGTGGCACCCTAAAGTCAAGACACTCACCTGCTGCAACACCCCACTTGACTCTCCAACCGAGCAACAAGCAAACAAGCAGACCCAGGAGGGCTCATAGACTGGACTGAGAACATGGTGTGGATACCAGGGAGAGCATCTCACTCAAGCCTGAGTCACCAGTTAACCAAGAATCATAAGTTTAATGACCTATTCAGTCCACAATTCTAGGTTTGCTTAACAAGTCTCATTAGGAATATAAAGTTCCCACCAAAGCAATATCCAGGAGTGTCCATTAGAAGGGATAAGGACGTTCAGCAAAGCCAGAAAGGGGACGGTCATCACATATCTCTGCAGCTCTGTCTCACTTTTGCAAAAGGCAGATTTTGGGTTTGGGGCACTTTGGGCAAAGAAACAAACTTATCAGTCCTCCTTCAAGATCTCTCCACCTTCCAAAGGCCTCAGGGGAGCAGGTTACAGACTCCTCCTTAAGGCTGGGCAAGGGGTGCCCAGGTTCTCTTCCACAACTGTGTATCCAGGACTACCTAATAAACCCACAGTGGTGCTCAGGAGGGGTTGGCTGTTAGAAGGCCCGGCCATTTTTGTTAGGAGTCTTCTGTATACAGGACCAGAGACTGCGATTTTCTCAAACCCTCCTTCCTCACTTGAATTGGCAGTTGTGACTAGTCTGAAGCATGCCCACTACCAGGCTGACAACATTACAAGTCGTACAAAAGTAGTCCTTAGTGGATAAAGAAGCTAGGCCTGAAGCTAGGCCTGGAAGTCACATAGACTTTGAAGCCTTGTTTCTCTGGTCACTTTTACTGCTCTTAACTGATATGGGCTGGATGCCTTTACTTTAAAATCAGGCTGAGGCCTGCCCACTCCTCAACCCAGTATGGCCAGGTGAGTCCCTACCTGCTTCAGCAGAAACTGGTCCTGGGCGTTGGTACGCAGAGAGATGGCCAGGTGGAGGGCCGACAGAAGCACCCCGCTGAGCACCGCGGCCCTCATGCGCACAGGCAGCAGCGTGTAGATGGTATAGATGAAGAACACGGTCCACCAGATGCCCTCGGAGGCACTGCGTGGCTGTGGCAGCAACAGGCCCACTACCTGGACCGCCAGCACTACCGCAATGAGTGCATAGCAGGCCAGGCCCATGTGGTCCTGGTGGAAGGCTGCACGGTTGCAGAGCACGGCCATGATAAGGATCACGCCGACAGCAGCTGCCAGCACCGCCAGATAGGGTAGCTGGAGCGGGGGCCGCGCCGCGTGGAAGGCCAACATGACCAGGCACACAAGCACCAGCACGGCCATGAGCATGGTGAGGCTGCTCTGGTTCAGGCGGAAGAAGTAGCGCTGGTACAGTCGCTCTAGTTTGTCCGACGGGAACTTCTTAGAGCGGAAGATCTGCAGTAAGGCCAGACAGCAGGCGCCCAGCGACAGCACCGCGCCGGTCCCAGAGCCTGACCCCACCGAACTGCCGCCGTCCCCGGACCCATCTCCATCCTCGACGGTGCCAGTACCAGGCTCCAGCTCATCCTCCTTGCGGCCTTTCCCACGACGTTCCTCCAGGCCCAGCTCCACCGAGCGAGGGCGCACCTCTGTCCCACCTGCGGCCGCCGCGGCCGCCGCCGAACCGCCGCTGCCGCCCGTAGGGGGCGCCCGGGTGCTGCCCCCTCCAGCCGCGCCCCGCCGCTGCCGCCGGCTGCCGCGACCGCCGTCGTCGCCACCGCGCTCCTGCCAGGCGGACTTGGAACGGAAGCTGAAGCCGAAGCCGAAGCCCCCGGCCAGAGGGTCATCACCGCTTAGTGGAGGGTCGTCGTCGTCGTCGCCGCGCCAACGGCTGGCCAGGCGTTGCTGTTGCTGTGGGGTCACTGCTCCCCCAGATCTCTTGGTAGAGCCGCGGGCAGAACCCCCGGGGGCTTGGGGGTAGCCATTGACACGGGAATCGGCTTCTCCCCAAGCGGCGCGATGCTCCGGGCCTCCCCGGGGCGTCGGCGACGCCGCTGTCTGTGCAGCGTAGCCCGGGGGGCTCACGCTTTTGGAGCCGGACATCCCCCCCTCGGCCTCGTCGTCTTCTTCCTCTTCCCCCGGGGGCCGGGCCGGGGGTCTCCAAGGAGAGGGCGGACGGCCAAGCAGGGGGACTAGACTAGGGTCACACGTCGAGGGCGGCCCGGGGCCTTGAGCAGCAGCGGGACATCGTGGCACCCCCGTCCTGAGCGGTGGAGGACAACGGGAAGGCTAGCGGGGAGACAGCGCAGCCCCGAGGTGAGAAGTAGCTGCGAATCAGAGTCTGGAGTCCCAGGTCCGAGACGGAGTTGGCTCCAAGCGGGGGGGCAGCGGGGACAGCTCCGGCTGCGGCGTGGCGCGCAGGGACGTCCGGACTCCTGGCTCGCGTCGAGCTCGACGAGGGCCGAGAGTTGCGGATCAGGCGGGACGGAGAGATGTCCTTGCGGGCGGTGCCTCTCCGAAGCTGGCAGTTCCCGGGCGCGGCGCTCTCCGCTACTGCTTAAGCGGAGCGCAGCAGCTCTCCAGGCGAAGTGGCGGCGAGGGCGGCTCGGCAGGGGTCCCGGCACGGAGACTCAGCGGGTGCCCTTTGCTCGCGGCGCACTGGGAGCGACTGGGAGGTGCAGGCTCCTGCCAGCATTATTTTCTTACGAGGGGTGGGGAGGTGGGATGGGGGGAGGAGAGGACGGGGGAGGGGGCGGCGGGCGGAGCAAGAGCTCCCGAGCCCTGGGGAGGAGGGTCCTGGAGCCCGGGGGGGCCGTCGCCCGCATCCCCCACCTCCGGCGGCGCGAGTGGGAGCGTGGCCCCCGCGAAAGGAGAGCCGAGCCTCCGGCGCGTCCGCGCAGGGGGCGGGGGCGAGGACCCGCTCCTGCGGTGCGGCCCTTCCCCTCTCGCCTCCTCCTGTCCCCCAGACCCAGCAGGCTGGCCCGCACCCTCCGGCCCCGAGAGCTGAGTCGGTGGCTCCGCAAACCCCCGGTTCCTCGCTGTCGGCGGCGGGCCCAGAGTGGCCGGGCGCAGAACCTCTACGCGCAGGGCGGAATCCGGCGCAGCGCCGCCGCCGTTCTGCCCCAACGCAGGCGGGCTTCTCCCGGGGACCACGGCATTCAGCGATGGAGGGCTGCGGCTCAACAGCAGCCGGCCGACAGGAGCCGGCCAAAGAGCCGCGGCGCCCCCGGGGCGCTCCCGAGGGGCCCGCGGGAGCCCGGCTCCGGGCGCGCCATGCACGCCTCCGGCCCTGCGCCGCTCCGGCCGCTCGCGCCGCTCCTCCCTTCTCGCCCGCTCGCCGCCGCCGCCGCCGCCGCCGGAGCGCCCTCCGCATCCCCTCCTCCCGCCGCCTCCCCGCCCCCCGCGCCGCTCGGGCCTCGGCTCACAGCGGCGTGCAGCCGCCTCCGCCCTCTGCCCTGCCTCGCCCCGGGCTCTGGCCCCGGCGCCCCGCGGGCATACTCAAGACCAGCCCGGGGTCCGTAGGGACCCCCACACCCCTTCCTCACCTAAAATTTTCACTGCGCCCTCCCTCCCTGGTGCCTGGAGCCGGGTCAACCAACGGATCCTTCGTCGGACCTGGGTGGCGGGCCATCCACCGCCGGCCGGGTCCTGCGCCCCCAATCCTATCTCCCCTCTTTTTATTACCCTTTTCTCCCCCACCCCCATTCAACCCAACTTCAGCTACGGTGCTGTGCCCCCCCCCCCTCTGGTCCGGCTCTATTGGCCGTTTCCAGAGCTGTCAGACTCGAGTCCGGTGCTCTTATTGGGCGATTCTGTGGCCCGGCGACGATGCCAAAGAAGGGCGCGCCGGGTGGGGGGCACCCCGGCCGCTTGTGCCGCAAGGAACTGGAGTCAAGAGTCCCTCGAGAGGACGGAGGGACCCAGAGCCAGACCCGGAAATGAACTGGGGAGATGCAAAGACCGAGGATCTCTGAGGCACAGGAAGACAGCGAGGGAAAAGATGGAGTTGCTGGCAGTGGGTGAGGCCGATGCAGCCAGGGTGGGGCGGACAGGACCGCTTTGGAGCATAGTTACTAAGAAGAAACACCACTGACAGCTGTGAGAATACCTGGCGTTTCCAAGGAGCTCTTTGCCTGTTCGTGCCTTTTAAATATCATCTGGTTCTAGGAACAACCCTGGGCTGTGAGGGGGACAGGGCCTGTGTATTTATTTCCTGTTTGTAAATGTGGAAACTGAGGCTCCAAGAACTTATCCAACGTGTCTCCTAACCTGCAACACAAAGATCTTTTCTTCACTTCATCATTTCTACACTGCCTCCCACACCTACCAAGATGTTCCCAGGAAGGATGCCCACTGGCAAGGTATAGTCTCCTTGCCAGTCAGGAAGGCAAAAATGACCCTTCTGGGGACCCTGGTCAAAGGCAAGGGTGGACAAGACAATATGGCTGAGGAGACGACCTATCTGGTAACGTGCCTCTTCAGTTCCCTTGACCCCTAACCTGACCTGCTGGAGTTCTGGCCGTCTCACAAGGGGAGGATGAACCAGAAATCTTCAGCCCCTTCATCCTTCCGCCCACCTCCAAAGTCCCTAGGAGCATGGAGGTCTGAGAGAGCCTCCCCTACTGCTCATCTCTTTGCTGACTGGAAGGTAAACCCTTCCAGAACTACAAATCGGGAGGAGAAAAAAAAAAATTACAAGAGTTCTGAGTAGACTGGGTCTTGAGTAATCACCCAACCTTTGAGTAATCCATTATTAGCTAAGTGGTAAGAAAGCAACACGGACTTTGCCAACAAAACCCTAGTGTGTTTTGCACTATGCAAAGCACTGTGCGGGATGCTACCAGGAAAAGATGACCAGACTGGACCTGGAACTTCTACTCAGGGAGAGAACAGGAAAGCTTCTGGAGGTAGAATCTGGATCTAGAAGGGGAGGAAGATGGGTAATATTTATTAAGCTTCTTGGTGCTGAAGGAAAATATTCTATTGTCAGTGTCAAATGCCAGTCAGACAGCAAATTTAGTTGTGATCTTAATTGGCTTTGCTTTGTGATTCGGGAATGGAGCAACAGCTCGTTGTGTGTAATGACTGAGTGATGTGATGAGCTGTGCCGAGGAGCTTTTACTTCCTAGACAGAAAATGGCTGAAGAGGCAGACTCAGAACAAAGAGAGCATGGATCATTTCAAAGAAGGTGAAATCAGAGCAGACTTCCTTGTCTTGTCAAGGCTGGCTTGTTTGGAAAGTCCACTCCTACGTAGTCTCTCTCTGCCCCTTATTTCCTAGAAGGGGAGATGAACAACAGTGTGGCCTGGACTGGGATTTGAGCGAAAGCACCTCCATTTTGGTTGGGTCTGTTGGGGCTGGTGCAGGAACTCAATCAGTGACCTCCTGACACATAACCATCGTGAGGAAAGTGTTAATTTCTCCCGCGTAGAGATGAGAAAACACACTTAGGGAATTCAGCCATTGTAGCAAATATGATATCTGAGACACGCTTGGGACATTGCCAGCTGCGTTCACAGAAGCCAGGTAGACAGCAGAGTTACTGGCTAGCTTTCCATCCTTGAACCTGCTCTCATTCCTCTGCTCCTGAGGTCATCCCTCCTCCTCCCCCTCCTCTTCCAGCACTGCTAATTAAGTCTAGGATTCACACATTTACCACTCCACCATTCTTTTAGTTCTGTTCCAATAAAGTAATAGTTTTACAGCAAAAGCTGTGTGTGACTGATAAAATGGTTAATGTTTTTCCTGTTGATAAACATTCATTTACAAAACTCGTATTTTAGACACACTTTCACTGTGTAGCTCAGGCTAGCCTTGAACTTGTTCTCCTCCTGCCTCAGCTTCCTGAGCACTGGGGTTACAGGTACACTCTATCACACTGGCCTAATGTCCGTTTCATTGTTGGAATAGAACTCCATTCCAAATGAGCATGTCGGAGTTGGGAGAGCCAATACTCCACTGTTAAACATTACTGTCATGGTCATTTACAAAATATTTTTACTCTTGTACCATTAGGAACAATAAGCATTTTGCTAGATAAGTCTTTACAGTCTTTACATGCATCCTTAATTATAGTCTTGGGAGAAATTCCTCCAAGTACATTTGCTCAATCAAAAGATGAGCATAATATCCTTAAGAAATTTCAGAAATCTGTCATTAGCTCTTGACTCTTGAGGTTTCAACTTTCCCTTGCCCTTGGATGCTCTTGGGACCCGTCCATAACTGATTCCTTTAATCTGAAATTAAGATTATCTCCCAAGCAGCTTACTGCCCCTTGTGTCCTCTCAGAGGAATGACTGGACCTACACTCCCGTGAATGGCGATCTGTCCATCTATCTCTGCCTCTCCATCCTCATCGCCACCTTTGTCCTTGCCTCAATGACTTCTGACTCACCCTCCTCTTTTGTGCTTTCATCTGATCATTCCCCCACTGCAAACTGTTCGTACAACAACATTTGTCAGCCATCACTTCCCATATTACCCAGCCCCCGGACTGCTCCACAAGCCTCTGCAGACATTCATTTCCTCCACAGTCACCAGCACCTGGGGGAAGCCCTACTTAATGCCCCTGTACCTATTGCAAGGCTGGTAGGCACTCCCACCTCCTCTGCTCCCAGGGCACCTTGCTTGTATCCCTGACCCATGGTATGGACACATTAACAGGCCTGACTCCACACACTGCAGAATTAGTATGGCTCATCCTGTACCCTAAACCTGGTCCCTGACAAATAGCTGTCCAGTGACACTCAGGATGGGGCCTCAAGAGTGTGTGGAGAGGGCTTGCCGTGATAGGTGGAAATGGACAGTTAGGTTGGAGCCTTCAGCACAATACAGAGGAGTGGTTTAAAGACAAAGCGGAGTGAGAATGGAGTTTTAGCCCCGCACTTAACAGCATTTGTTACAGCTGCCAAGAACCCAGGTGTGATTCCTAGCACCCACATGGTGGCTCACTTCAGCCCCCGGGGAGTCTGACACCTTCTTCTGACCTCCTCAATCACCAAGCTCACCGTGTACATTTTAGACATGCAAGCAAAATACTCAGACATAAAAATAATAAGCCTACAAAATGTAAATAAAATTGAGGAGGTGGGGCTATGGAGATAGTTGCTGCTCAAACATGAGGACCTGAGTTCAGATTCCCAACACCCACATAGAAGCCAGGTCTGCAATACCAGCCAGCTATGATTAAAAAAAAAAAAAAGGTAATTCCAGGTTCATTAAGAGACCCTGTCCAGCCAGGCAGTGGTGGCTCATGCCTTTAGTCCCAGCATGCAGGAGGCAGAGGCAAGCAGATCTCTGTGAGTTTGAGGCCAGCCTGGTCTACAAAATGAGTTCTAGGACAGGCTCCAAAGATACAGATAGGCCCTGTCTTGGAAGAGAGAGAGAGAGAGAGAGCCTGTCCAAAAAAATTAAAACAATAAATAAGATGCAGAGCATGGACACCAACAACTGGCCTCTATAAATGTGTGCACAGGTAGAGCACAGACATTTCAATAAGTAATTAACTAAAGGAACTCCTGCATTTGAGGCAGGAGCATCCTACTGGTAGGAGGCAACCTCTAACAATGAAGAAAAACTCGAGACTGTAGACAGATCAGAAAGCTATTTCAGAGCAGATGTAGTTTGGGGCCAGAAATGACAAGACAGTGAGAATAGCACCGCTGGCTAGAAGATTCTCAGATTGTTCCCTATGTTAGCAAGGAATTCTTTTGATCAGGAGATAACTCAGAAAAGTCAGGACCACAGGATGGAAGAGCAGTTCCTAAGATGTCCAGACTGCATGAGAGAGGTGGAAAGGCCCATGTCTCTCAGGCAGGGCACTGACCTGAGCCCTCTCTGGAATAAGCGCACATGTTGCCATTGGTAATGTCAGTCCTATTCTCCAGAGCACCAAAGGTCTTTCAGAGATCTATAAACAGATCTGATCTGGCCATCTACCTCCTCAGGTCTCAATTACCCTTCAGGGATTTGTTCATCACTACTCCAGGCTGCCCGTTTTGAAGAATATGTCTACTTTAGAAATCAGAATATTAGAATGTAAATGTTTTAGAATCTGTAGAAGTTCCTATAGAAGTCAGTACTGATAGTACTCTCCTGCTTACAAACACTTTTGCCCACGCTGCTTAAAAATCCCACTAGTAGACTGTCATACTTTGGGCTAACAATACACACACACACACACACACACACACAGAGAGAGAATGTAGAAAATCCAGAGACAGACAGTAGATTAGTGGCTTTTGAGGCCTACAGAAGAGGAATGGAGAATGGCAGCTCATGAGTAGATTTAGGGTGATGAACATGTTTTAAAATTAGATCATGGTGATGATTGCACAACTCTGTAAATATACTAAAAACATTGAATTACATAGTAGAGTCTCTGGGGAGATGGCTCAGTAGGTAAAGTTCTTGCTGCTCACATATTAGGATCAGAGTTCAGGATCAGAGTTCAATCCCCAGCACCCACATATGTGAAGGGTATGCTGGGATACGGGTGCACTCCATGGTGTGCAAGTTCTATCTCGGGGGCTGGAGAGATGCAGTAAACAACACTTGCTGCTCTTCCAGAGGACTGGAGTTTGCTTCCCAGCACCCACATCAGACAGCTCACTAACCACTTGGAACCCCAATATCAGGAGATCCATGCCAGCTCCTGGCATCCCAGGGTACTTATATACAAGTGTGTATGCACACACATGCACATACACACACATACATAAAAATAACTCTTTTAAGTTATATCTCAATACAGTGGTTAAAAAATAAATCAGCCGGTGGTGGTGGCACACACCTTTAATTCCAGCACTCAGGAGGCAGAGGCAGGTGGATCGAGGCCAGCCTGGTCTGCAGAATGAGTTCCAAGGATGTCCAGGGCTACACAGAGAAACCCTGTCTTGAAAAACCAAAAACAATAACTAAATAAATGAATAGCTATGAGTGGAAGTGTTCTTAATAAGTTGACGGACTTGTGATGTGAAAAAGTATAAGCAACTCAGTGTGAATGGGTGTTATCAGCCCATGCCCTGCCCACAAATGCCCTTAATACTTCGGACTAGGGCTCAGTTAGGACAAGGAAGAAGACTCAGAGGCAAGTGAAACCACAGTATGGAAAGCAATGGGTACGTGTAGGAATGAAAAGCCATTAGGGACTCGGGGTCAAAAATGAAATTTTCCAGGCCGAGGACAGCTCAGTTGTCACGAGTCCTTGCCTACTGTGCTGGCGAGTTTCTATGTCGATTTTACACAGGGTAGCGCCATTTGGGAAGAGAGACCATCACTCGAGAACATGCTCCTACCAGATTCGCCTAAGCAAATCTGTGACACATTCTCTTGGTTGGTGATTGACATGGAAGGGCAATACCACCCCTGGGCTGGTGCTCCTGAGTGCTATTAGAAAGCATGCTGGGCCAGCCACGAGAAGCAAGCCAATAAACAGCACCCCTCCGTTGCCTGGGAGCTCCTGCCTCCAGGTCCTTGACCTGCTTGAATTCCTGTCCTGACACCCCTCTGTGGTGGACTGGGATGTGAAACTGCCAGGTGAAATGAACACCTTCCTCCCTGAGATGCTTTTGGTCCATGGAGTTTATCACAGCAACAGAAACTCTTGCGAAGACACCTAACATGCCTGAGGCTCTGAATTCTAGCCCCAGCGCTGTAGAAAACTGACATGATCCAGTGTATGTAATCTTCAGTACTGGAGAAACGGAGGCAGGAAGATGGGGTCGTCCTCAGCTATACAAGAAGTTTGAAGCCAACATGGCTAGAGACCCTGTCTGAAAATAAAAGAGAATGTTCCCTTTTGTATGTTTTCAGGAGATCTGCCTCTAAAGGAGTTCTTTAAAAAAAGAACAAATTCTGGGGCTGAAGAGATGGTTTAGTGGTTAAGAGCATGGGCTGTTCTAGAGGACCTGGGTTCAATTCCCAGCACCAACATGACAGCTCACAACTATCTGTAACTCCAGTTCTCTGGGCTCTGACACCTTCACATCAATGCACATAAAATTAAGTTAAAATAAATTATTTTTTAAAAAGAACAAATTCTAAAAACTTAAGGCTCTCTCAAGCATGTAGGGCCCAAGGAGTCTATAAAAGAAACTGACAAGTTGAGTGTGGTATTTCATGTCTGTAACCCCAGCACTCAGGAGACTAAGAGAGGAGGTTCTCAGTGAGTTCAAAGCCAGTGTGAACTATGCTATAAGTTCCAGGCCAGCCTTAAAAAGACAGTGAAGCATTGTCTTAAAATGGTAAATTGGTGGTTGGTCAGGTGTCAGTGACACACACCTTTAATCCCAGCACTTGGGAGGCAGGGCAGTATAAATTCAAGTCTGTGTGCAGAATGAGGTCCAGGACAGAAAAATAAATAAATAAATAAATAAAACACAAAACACTGTTTTGGGGCAAGAAAACAGGAGGAAAAAAAAAAGGAAAAAGAACAATAAGGGGCTAGAGAGACGGCTCAGTGGTTAAGAGAACTGGCTACTCTTGCTACTCTTGCAGAGCCCCTGGGTTCAATTCCCAGCACCCACACAGGACTTAGAAGCATCTGCAACTTCAGTTCCCAGGGATCTAATGCCCTCTTCTGGCATTCCCAGGCAAAACACCCAACTACATAAAATTAACACTTTAAAAAAATTGAAATTAAAAGTAAAACAAGCAGATGAGTAGGAGAAAACACAATTTTTATTCATTCATTCATCCGAGACAGAGTCTCCCGCAGTCCCGTCTGGCCTCAAACTCCTAAGGAATAGAGACAGGCTTTAAACCCCTGATCTTCCCACCTCCCTTTTCCAAGTGACTATTCTTAGCTACATCATCTTTTTCTGTGTTGTTGAGGACCAAATCCAGAGCCTCGGAACATGCTAGACAAAGTTTGTACCCGTGTACTACACTCCCAGCCTTCTGAAAACACACTAAGAAACATTCACAGTATGAAACACAAACAATGGCTTAAACACCCTCTTCGTAAGGGAGAGGGACTGGGACCTGACTTTTAGGAGTGAGGAACGGACCCAAGAACAGACAATGTCCCAGTACTGAATTCATCTGGCTGCTATTCTAATTTTTCTTCCAAGTTGATCCGTGGGAGGATCCAATCTCAAGATAGACAGGAACAACAGTGAAAGTCCCTGCTTCAGGACAGAGGGACCTGATGAGGATGGAGGACAGGACGCCAGGGAGACCTGAGGTCTGAGTTAGATTGAAACTTTCATCTCACCAGAACATCCTACTTTAATGAATCATTTTCTGAGCTCAACCAGGATGCAAAGGACCTTAAAGATCACCCCATGCCTAGGCAGAAAGGACATTCGCATTTTCAGAGCAAGTCCTATGCGTCAAACAGGATGATATAACTTTCCCACCAAGAACTGCTACCCTTTCAGGTGTTGGAGTAGATAAGAGTTTAGGGAACTGCGTGTCTGGAGGGCAGGTCATCCAGGCTAGTACTTAGTATCTTAGCCCACGGCCGCAAATGCCTTCGGTCTCTAGCAGTCACCCCCCCCTTCCCAGCCTGTGTTTCACTACGAACCCTGAGATCCAGAAGTCAAGGGCATTAGCCCTTGTTCTTGACCTCTGTCAAGAATGGAAAGTCTGCACCCGGCCAGAGAGAGAGAGAGTCCCTAGATTTTTCCAAACGCCAGCCTCACCTTTATATTCGTGGGCCTAGGGGAGCAGGAACCCTGCAGAGCTCAGAGTGAGCCTGGAAATGGCTGATAATGGCACGATCCTGTACTCTCCCAGGTGTTGGCATTTGCATTTTAATGGAGGCGGCTAATGCCTCCAGCGAAATGAGTGACTAATAGGTTATTTCAATAGCTACTGGAGGTGGATGGGAGACCCTTTGTTTCCCAGGACCTTTTAAAGACCCTGCAGTCACCATACAAGGCCTTGCAACTCATCTGCCTTTGAACTACTGTGCCCACATTCCTGCCCTTGCTTTGCTTTCCCCTGCGTCTTTTCCTGCTAGAAACCTAGGAACATCCCAATGAGTCATTGATTCAGCACGAACTGATTACCCGTGTGGAGAGAAGACTGCTGGGTAGAGTGGAGTTGGGGGAGCCCAAAAAGCTTCAGAAGACGCCACCCCAAAAAGTTAGAGCTGAGGGATTCATCGAGAGCTGGAAACACGACGTCGGCTCTTGATGACAAACGGGCCATGCTGCTTACACCCACTGTTTCTGAGGTCCAGACAAGAGGTAGCAAATTAATAGGAAAAAATATTCCTGTGTGTCAGGGTGATCTAGAAAAGCTTGGCAGGAGCCATGCGAAGGAGTCTGAAAGTATACATAGGAGTCAGATACAGAAGCTGTCGGTGTAAAAACAACCGTAGCTCACATGTTAAAGGGATAAGAGATAGTTTATTCTGGAGAGATTTTGAGTGTCCATTGCCTGGGAATACAGATTTAGATTACCCCAAATTTCATAACTTAACATGGATGCAGTTTCACAGGGTTTTTATAGTTTTACAGAACAAATAAAGTCATAAAAGAAAGCAAGTGTAAAAGGCACTGGTGGATCAGAGGTGAGGCAATGCAGTGGTTTGAATGAGAATGGCCCCTGTAGGTCATATTTGAATGCTTGGTCACCAGGAGTGGAGATGTTGAAAAGGATTAGAAGGATTAGGAAGTATGACTTTGTTGGAGGAAATGTGCCCCTGGAGGTGGGCTTTGAGGTTTCAAAAATCGAAGCCAGGCCCTCAGTGTGAGTGTGTGTGTGTGTGTGTGTGTGTGTGTGTGTGTGTGTGTGTGTCTGTCTGTCTGTCTGTCTGTCTGTCTGTCTGTCTTTGCTTGTGGAGCAGGATATATACCTCTCAGCTACTGCTCCAGCACCTGCCTCCATGCCCCCATGCTCCTCACCATGATGAGAATGAACTAAGCCTCTGAAACTGTAAGCAAATCCCCAATTACATGCTTCCTTCTTTAAGAGTTGCCTTGGTCATGGTGTCTCTTCACATCCTTAGAACAGTGACCAAGACAGGCAAGGTACAGTAAAAACAGGGGTGGGGGTGTTGTTTAGTTCTTGGACTTGGCATTCTGCTAAGTTAATAGCCTCTAGGACAGTGGTTCCCAACCTGTGTGTCATGCCCCTTTGGGGGTCAAATGACCTTTTCACAGGGGTCGCCTAAGACCATTGGAAAACATAGATGCTTACAATATGATTCTTAACAGTAGCAAAATTTCAGTTATAATGTAACAACAAAAATAATTTTATGGTTGGGGTCACCACAATATGAGGAACTGTATTAAAGGGTGTCCACATTAGGAAGGCTGAGAACTGTTAAGTATTAAATCCTGGTTAATGGTAATCCACCACCACTGATGTAATAAGCCAATCAAACCGAACTAATAAATCCAGGTTTATCCGAGCAAAGCATTCCTAGGTGACCCTGTGGGAAGTTGAGGAAACCACAAGGGGAACACATGAGGTGGGACTTTTAGTGCCCTCGGGGGTGGAGCCAACGATGGTGGACTTTCTCAGGGGCAGAATCTGGACTGAGGCAACTCTAGGGGAGGGGGCTTGGGGTGGAACCTCCACCAGAACATTTCAGATTCTTTGGGTATATGGATGTCAGGGGTGGAGTGAATCTTCCACCCGAACAAGAACCATTGTCTAGGAGTTTTTATTTATAATCCCAAGACGTTAGTTCTGATATAGAGTGGGGCAAATAATGGCTATTCCAGAAGGCCAAGATAAAGTAATTAGCCTCTGAACCTGCTAAATTCCAGCCTCTCCACAGCACTGAAATTCAGCTGGTCCAGCAGTCTCTGCAGACACAGAGACTCCATGAAGGTTCTTTGTTCACAGTCAGACACAGCTTCTGTTTGGGAATCTGTATTCACAGAGCTGATTCAAAACATTCCACTAATCACAAAGACTAGAAATTATATGATCCTATTTGTATAAAATAACAAAAAAAAACCCAATCCATGGAAATAACATAGATTAGTGGTTGCTTAGGACTGGAGGGCAGGGAGTCAATCTTAATGGGGGCAATGGGGTGTTGAAAATTGTTTTAAGATTATGATGGTGGCTCCACGACCCCATAAATATGCTTTAAAAGTGAATTATCATACATTAATTGGGCCTAGGTTATGGCAGGTAAGTAGCTTCTCACCAAAGCTGTTTAAAATGGGGGAAGAAAAGTAGAATATTTAAATATCCTTCAACAGTTCTTCTCCACAGTTACAGAGGGTATCCTGTTCTGAGTCTTAGTCTATCCAGCCTAAAGATTCTTTTCTTGGGGGGGGGGCGTTGAGACAGGATCTCTCTGTGTAGCCCTGGCTGTCCTTGAACTCACAGAGATCCATCCGCCTCAGCCTTCTTCTAAATGCTGGGATTAAAGGCATGCGCCACCACTGCCTGGCTGGGTTCATTCTTAAATTTGTTTATTAGTGAAGCTAAGAACCCCAAGAGGGGACTCCAGTTTTCCTAGTACCATCTGGCTACTATGAAGGGACACCCCCTATTAAGCTTTAGGGATGGTGGGCTAACACACCATCTCAAAAGTTTTACCTAATAGTCATAAAATGTTAGGTCAGAAACGAAGGTGGATAAGAAATGGCTATTAAGGGGATGGAAGATAAGAGAGTTGAGTTGTCATCATCTTCTTTTTCTTCTTCTTCTTCTACTTCTACTACTACTACTACTTATAAACGATCTTTGGCTCACCAACTCCAGTAGGATAGGGAAAGAATCAGCACAGGTCCAAACCAGTCCCTCTGAATGTGGGTGACAGTTGCATGGCTGGGGCAGACAGAGAGGTCACTGGCAGTGGCACCAGGATTTATCCCTACTGCTTGTACTGGCTTTTTGGGAACCTATTCTCTTTGGATGGATATCTTGCTTAGCCTAGATATAGCAGAGAGGGTCTTGGACCATCCCCAAAGCAATGTTCCTTACCCTCTCTGAGGAGTGGATGGGGAGTGGGGGGATAGGAGGAGGGAATGGGAGGAGGGGAAAGAGTGGGAACTGGGATTGGTATGTAAAATGAAAAAATATAGTTTGTTTTCTTTTTAAAAAAATAAAAGAAAATAAATTATTTTTTTAAAAAATGAATCTTTGGCTGGGAGATGGTAGCACATGCCTTTGATCCCAGCACTCAGGAGGCAGAGTCAGATGGATCTTTGTGAGGTCAAGGCCGGCCTGGTCTATAGAGCCAGTTCTAGGACAGCCAGGGCTAAACAGAGAAACCCTATCTCAACCCTCCCCCACAAAAGACTCAAATAGAAGCTAGAGAACATTTCATTTGCGTTAAAAATGAGAAAAAACCCCTGGGTGGGCAAGTTTGTGAACTGCAGTAGCTGCCTGAGGAAGAGGATGGAGGAGAGATGGGGAAGTCACTCTGACTGAGCTCTGTCCTGTGGCAGAGGGGGGGGGGGCAGGAGAAAAGGAAGAAAGCCCACAGCCCACACAGTACCAGAAAAGCATCCTTCAGTTGTGGCCAGCCTCCAAAAGGAGGGAAAAAAAGAAAAGTTTTGAGCCAGGTGGCTCAGCTCATACTAGGAATTCTGGGAAAAAAAGAACACTATCTCAATAAAAGGGTAATTAATCCACCTACCTCTTTAGCACAGCTGGCCTAAGGTAAACCCACCTTCATGGGGGTGGTCCATGAGCTGGGTGATTGGCCTAGCCCAAGGGAAATGTTAGGTCTCTACCCAGGGCAGAGATTCTATTCTCTTGGATAGAAGGAGTTTTTCCTTAATGGGCCTTTATTACTACTCTTAACACCACAAATGCTATAACATTTGAAAACTACAGAAGAGAACCCTCATGCCACCCCCACCCCACCCCCAGCTGCTATTACCCATCTTGCTGTCCCCACCTGTTCTTTCCATTATTTGGTAAGCACTTTGATTTCTGACTTTCAGTCTGTGTCCATCAGAATTCATATACCCTCTTTCATGATGTAACATGCTACGCAGAGCAATCCAGCTCCATTCTCACAGGCCCTGGCCACTCATATTTGGCTCAGAATAGACTATATATGATTCCTTCTGGGGCAAGAGCCATGTTTTCCATTGACACGCACACGTTTTCCCACAGTTCTGGAAGCTGGAAGTCAAGATGGCTGTCACACCTGGTAAGGGCCTCATGCTGCCATAACTCAGGAGCGAGGAGGCTCACTTCCCGTGTGGATGACCCTTTCATTCCTACAAAAGGCAGCCCTCATGCAGCCCTCTGAGCAGAATAACTCCCACACCTCCCAGTATTGCTGTGTTCAGGAACTATTATCTCAACATGTGAATTTTGTGGAGACACACGCAAGTCGTAGCTGGGCTACCCCCCCACCACACACACACACACACATGCACACATACACACACACAGAGTCTTGTTACAGTCACCCAGACTAACCACAAACTCTATCTTCTGCTTTCCCAGTCTCCTGAGCGCTAACATTACAGGCATATACCACCACACATGGCTAGTATATATATTCTTTTAGCTTAGAAATATACATAATTTGTGAGACTGTTATACATTTAGTAATTGAATTAAATGACAATCACTCACCAATCTCAGAAGAGTGGTTTTGTGTCTATGGGGCAGTTTGTTTACCAGGCCTTCATCATGGCTTTATGAACCTCTTTCAAAACCTTCTTAGTGTCTAGAGGTCCCCAGGTTTAAAAGTCTGGCCAATGCTTTGCTGAGATCTATCTAGTTTGGCTCCCTGGCCTGGCTAATGGATGAAAACCCATTATCAGAAAATCTGATACAATCCCCACCCTAGGATATTGCTGCCTCTTCAGGCCGCTCAGCTAAAATGGCACCTTTCCTCCCCCCAAACCAAATGAGCTCTGCTGAGAGTGGACACAGCAAGGAAGCCAGCCAGAGCCTTGCTAGTTGGCAGACACTCGTCTCAGGCAAATATAATTAAAGGCAGCAGCAAGTAAGTGCCTATTAATTTTTCATTAGAAAAGTCAAAGGCAACCTCCTTGGAAGGCGGCGTCATTGAACTTCAGGTTTGGTGGTAAGACTGGGTTTCCCCACGGTGGAAGTGCCCGGTCCCAAAGTGAGGCACACACTCACACAGGGAGCCCGCAGCTTCCTACTAAGCACAGGGCAGGAGAGAAGGACTGGGAGGCCAGGATCTTGGCCTCTTTCTTCAGAGGCCACTCTGTTCCATTTCCTGTGCCCTTATAGCTCAGCGATGACTGTATGGACCCAATATTAGGCATCAGTGCCCCAGACTTCGCCTCCTTACATTATGCTTACATATAACTTTATAGTTTGAGCTCTAATTCAGATGTCAGGGGGAGGGGATACTATTAAATGCTCTCAAGAGAGCCTACGCCCTAAGATGTTTGCTCCCTAAATGGAGTGGGGGGTCTAAGAAGAGGGAAACAAATGGGGGCGCACTTTGGTGGTAGCAGCTAACCATCTCCGGCAGGGCTGACTGCCGGCCCATCTCTCCTCTTCCACCTCATAGCAGAAAGCCATTCACACAGAAGTGGCTTCAGCAGTAAACCAGGAGTCAGCTTGCTGCTAAAACCACTTCCCTGGGGGAGATGTTTTCATCGTCCCCTTCTCCTAAGGTCCCAGTGACAAACTGAGGCACAACTCCACAAAGTTTCCTGGGGAAAAACCAATGAATTTATTGAACTTCCTTGCAGAGCGTAGGCGAGGGGTTACTTGCCGGTTTCTGTGCCCCACAAAAGTCTACCCAGAGGGGATGATGGCTTTCCTATAGTCACATAAATGGAGCCCCCTGCCCCCTCCCCCACACACTGCCTGCAGGCTTCCCTGAGTTATATTCCCTGGCCCCTTCTCAAGGCCACATGCATACACAGGTGATAGGGAGCAGCAGGAAGCCCAGGGGAGCCTCATATCCCTCTCCATTCCTCTATGAGGGGGGTATAAACAATCAAGAAGCCCAGCAGATCTTTTGCAAGTTTTGCAAGATGGTGGTTGTTTTGTCTCAGAGGATAATCCCGCACAACACGGCTCTCCCCAGTTCCAGCTGTGCAACCTCAGACAAGTCAGTTCACCTCCTAGAACTGCAGAGCCACCAAGGATACTTCCCGTGATGTCTTGTTACCAGGAGCAGGAGAATGATGGGAAGTCCTTTTCAGATGATTCCCCCTTATGTCGAATGAGAAACATTCTTAACAATAACGAATGAATAAATTCACTCTGCGCAGATCCAAATGTTTGCTTCCTAGGCTGGAATGAGGCACAGCTCTGGGTCTCCAGCTCTTGCATACATTTATAGAGGACTGTGATAAATATTTTCATGTCTGTGCTGCGTGTGTACCCACTCCTTTCGTAGCCTGGAGATCTGCTCTTTCATCTTCTGTGTTCAAAGCAGGGCCCCCAGGGCCTTGCAGATGAAGTCTCTGGTTCTCAAAGACCTTCCGGCTTCCAGGATGCTGACAGCCAGCAGCCTGCCTGCCATGCCTACTGGCGAACTATGTTGTGTCCTCCTGCAGGCGTGGGTGGTGATTAGAGAGGCCTGGAGGGGGCCAGAGCAGTGCTAAGTGTTCTTTCTCCTCTGGGTGGCCTCTCTGCTTAGCCTTGGAGTGGTCCTGCCCAGGCTGTACATAGCTGGCTCTGCCTCTGTGACGGGCAATGGCAAATCAGGCTAGGTTAGACTGCTGGGGCTGGCTGACCTTCCCCAAACCCAGATAATCTCTCTCCCTGGCAACAGGCTAGGCTACCGAGGGACTGTGACAGATTGCAAAATCCTGGGGCTAGGCTTTCTAGAATTACTTTAAACAAGAAAATAATATCTACTCTACACGTTTGTATCGTGTTCTTTAAAAGAAAGAAAGTGGTGCTTAAAAACTGAGGGAAAGGCTGGGATTGCCTGGGGAGACTGACCCAAGTGGATGGGAAAGACCTGTTCTTGTTTGCTTCTAATATGGAGACCATTAGGAAAGATAATTCCCCCTATAGATGAAGATATAGGGGAAAAAATGGAGTGATGTAACTTAAGATTCCACAGAAGCAGGAGCAGAATTTGACTCGACAAGATTCAGTCATTTCAAAGTAGGCAGAGAGAATGAGATGGAGGGGCCTGGCAGTTTGCCTGGTGAACCTGAGACCCTGGAGTGGAGACACAGTCATCGGATTTTTCCTCTTGTGGCGCATATGGGAAGATGCCCTGATTTGCATACTGAAAACAGTGAGGAGGAAAAGGAGGGAGCAGTGCAAGGCATGAGAAAAATGAGCATCCTTCTGCAAGGTTCTTTTTGTTAAGGAGCGTTGAACAAAGGGCAACTTTAACAGATAGGTGTGGACAGGGCCAGTGCCTGCTGCTGGGAAGGGCTCCGCAGGAGAATCACCAAATGCAGCCCAGCAGGCCACATGCAACCACTGCCTGTTTTTGTAAATAAAGTTTTATCGAAACAATCACGTTGCTTGTTGTCTCAGCAGCTTTTGAACTGCAGTGACAGATCTGAACATCTGTGAGAGATCTTGTAACCCATAAAGACTAAAGTCTTTAGTATCTGACTTTCCAGAAAGAAAAAAATCGTTCATTGCCTAGCACCATATACACAAAAAAATCAACTTAAAATTTTTGTTAGACCTAAATGTTTAGGGTAAAACTTCTAGAATAGAGCAAAGAAGACAATCTTTGAGTTAGGCAAAGACTTTCTTGACAAAACACTAAAAGCATAATTGACCATTTTTTCCAACTACTTAACATTATTAAACACTTTAAAATTTTGTTTGCTTTAGTGTAGGGAGGCATGCATGTGCCATGGTACACATATGGGGGTCGGAGGTCAACTTGAAGGAGCTGGTTCTTTCCTTCCCTCACGTGGGTCCCAGGGATCAAACTCCAGTCGTCAGGCTGGGTGGCAACAACCTTCACGTGCTGAGCCATCTCACTGGCTCTCAACATCAAATATACATAATTATATAATATATAATTATTTGTATAGGTATTTTGCCTGCACCAATGTCTGTGCACCACGTCCATCAGTGCCTGCAGAGGCCAGAAGAGGGTGTTGGATCCCCTGAAACTGAAGTTACACATGGTAGTGAGATGCCATGAAGGGGCTGGGAATTTAATCTTGGAAGAACAGCCAGTGTTCTCAACTACAGAACCATTTCTCCAGCCTCCTCAACATTGTTTGATGAATTAGACTTCATTAAAATGAAAAGCTTCTTAGCCAGATATAGTGGCTTTATCTGCTAGTTTTATGACAACTTAATATAAACTAGAGTCATCAGAGAGAAGGGAGCCTCAATTGAGAAAATGTCTCCTTAAGGTCAGACTGTAGAGGGCGTTTCCTTAATTAGTGATTCCTGGCAGAAGGCCTAGCCCGTTGTGGTGCCACACATGGGCTGGTGGTCCTGGCTTCTATAAGAAAGCAGGCTGAACAAGCCATGGGAAGCAAGCTAGCCTCTGCATCACCTCCTGCCTCCAGGTTTCTGCCCTGACTTCTTTTGATGATGAACAGAGATATGGAAATACTAGCCAAAGAAACCCTTCCCTCCCCAACATATTTTTCAGGGTGTTTCAGCACAGCAAGAGAAACTCTAAAACAGTGAAGCATACCTATAATCTCAGAACTCAAGGAAAAACAGGGAGGTCAAGAGCACCCTGAGCTGCAAAGTGAGGCTGTCTCAACCTATTGTTATATTTTATTTGTGCTTTAATAAATAAAGCTTGCCTGAAGATCAGAGAAGCAAAGCAGCTACACTAGTCAGCCATACAGGCAAGGCAATAGTGGTGCACACCTTTAATCCCAGCAGCCACACTAGTCAGCCAGGCAGTGGTGGAGCCTTTAATCCCAGCACTGGAAAGGAATATAAGGCAGGATGAGAGAGGAACCCACTCTTTTCAGTCTGAAGATTTTGTAGACGTAGAGTTCTCTAGCGGTTGGCTGCTTCGCTTCTCTGATATTTCAGCTTGAACCCCAATATCTGTCTCTGAGTTTTTATTAGCCATGCTACCTCAACCAACAAAAATAACACCCACACACCTACACACCAATCCTAATTCGACTTTTGGCCTCTGCAGATGCACCTGAACGTACACTCTTGAACATGTACAAAGACTGTTACATCCACGAAGAGTCACAGACTGTGAGAAATTACGAGGAAGTCACAAGTATGATAAAGGCTTGGCAGTACCCATAAAGAACTCTCTAAACTCACTGATGATTAAAAAAAGAAAAACGAGCCAATAAGATGGACAAAGACATATAGATCATGTAGACCATATGGAGTCATGCAAAGCTGTCCTATGTCATTTGTCATTAGGGAAAAGTGAAGCAAATGTCACGGGAGACCCCACACATCTATTAGAGTGGCAGAATCAAAGAGGGAACATCCTGAGTGCTAGACAGTATTTGAACAACTAGAACGCTTATCCATTCCTGATGGGAGTGGAAAATGAACCAGCCACTTTAGGACACAGAATCAAAGTTTCTTAAAATGCTAAGCAGACACATATGACGTAATTTATCTATCCTAGTTAGGGTTACTATCACTGTAATGAAACACCATGACCAAAGCAACCTGGGGAAGAACGGGTTTTATTCAGCTTACACTTCCACATTACAGTTCATCATCAAAGGAAGTCTAGAAAGGAACTCAAGCAAGGCAGGAACCTGGAGGCAGGAGCTGAAGCAGAGGCTACAGAGGAGTTGTGCGTCCATGACTTGCTCAGCCTGCTTTCTTATACCATTCCAGGACCACAGCCCAGGGGTGGCCCCACCCACAATCAGCTGTCCCTCATCAATCAGTAATTAAGAAAATGCCCACAGGCTTACCTATATCGTATAGAGCTATTTTCTCAACTGAAGTTCCCTCCCCTCTGATGACTCTAGCTTGTGTCAAGTTGATATAAAACTAGCCAGCACAGCATCCAATCCACCTTAGGTGTTTAGCCAAGAAAAGTGAAGGCACGTAAGCATATGTCCACACAAAGACCTCTGGGCTGCAGTGGTGGGTATGGCTGCCTTCCAAAGACCTCTGTGATGATATTTATAGCCTTTCTATTTACAACTAGAAGCAATCCAACTATCCATCAACAAGTGAACAGAAAAACAAAATGTGGGCTGCGGAGATGGCTCAGTGGGTAAACCACTTGCCTGATAACCTGAGTTCCGATCCTTAGTGCCTTCTACCATGTGGGTTTATACATCAAACTCAGGTTGTCAGGTTTGATGGTGAATGCCTTAACCCTGCGACTTATCTCATTGGCCCCTTAGAAAATATTTTTTGAGGGTAGGCAAGACGACTTAATGGATAAAGGTACCAGCCTTGTATGCCTGGTGCCTTGAGTCCAATCCCCACAATCTGCATAAAGGTGGATGGAGAGAGCCAACACCACAAAAATGTCCTCTGATTGTCACATGTGCTTTATAGTATGTGCCCACTCCCCTCCCCCTTAAAAAGCAAATGTAATAAAAACAATAAAAACATTTTCTGTAAAGGTTGAATCTGTTAAATTTGAAAGAAACAACAAAGAGAATGAAGAGACGTCCTACAAAATATGGCAGGGCATTCATATCCATAATATAGTAATAACACCAAAGAGTAGATATCAAAATCAAAAATGATAAAATCAATAAACAGGCACATAGATTAACAAATTTTCAAGGAAATTCAAATGGTGGAGGCTGAGAGTATAGTTCAGTGAAACACAAGGCCCTGGGTTCAGTCCTTGGTGGGAGAGAAAGAAAGAGAGAGAGTGGGTGAGAGAGAGAGAATGTTTTAAGACAATTAAAAAAAATTTTTTTAATATTTATTTATTTATTTATTATGTATACAATATTCTGTCTGTGTGTATGCCTGCAGGCCAGAAGAGGGCACCAGACCCCATTACAGATGCTTGTGAGCCACCATGTGGTTGCTGGGAATTGAACTCAGGACCTTTGGAAGAACAGGCAATGTTCTTAATCTCTGAGCCATCTCTCCAGCCCCCCCAATTAAAAAATTTTTAAAAATTGAAATAGCCAGCTGTGGTGGTGCATGCCTTTAATCGCAGCACTCACGAGGCAGAGGCAGGTGGAGCTCTGTGAGTTCAAGGCCAGCCTGGTCTATAGAGTGAGAGTTCCAGGACAGCCAAGGCAGCACAGAAAAACCCTGTCTCCAAAAGATCAAACCAAACCAAACCAACAAATAAACAAAAGAAATGAAAAAATTAAAATTTTTTACCTCTTCTCAGTCAGGATGGCCATTATAAAAGGGAAGAAGGTAGGGAGGAAGGGAAGGAGGGAGGAAGGGAGGGATGGAGAAAGGAGGGAAGGAAGGAAGGAAGGAAGAAAGGAAGGAAGGAAGGAAGAAAAAAGAAAGAAAGAATGAACAACAAGGGTTGGTGAGGATGCTACATGAAAAAGGAACCCTGAATGCAGGCAGACATGCAAATCAGTCCAGCCGTGTATATGATCCACGATCCAGCTGTGTTATCCCTGTGTTTATGCCTCAGAGAAGCAAAGCCAATTTACTATAGGGGCACCGGCATATTCATGTCCATTACTGCACTATCCACAATAACCAGAATATGAAATCCACCTACGTGTCCACCAATGGGTGAACAGATAAAGAAAATGTGGTATATATACACAATAAAGTTTTATGAGATCATAAAAGAGAATGGAAATTATGTTGTTTGCAGGAAAATGGTTGGAACTGGAGATCCTCACTGTTAATGAAATGACCCAGACTCAGAAAGACAAGTATCAGATGTTTGCTCTGATGTGGAATCTAGGTGGGTGAAAAAGGATGTGAAAGTAAGAGCATTAGGGATATGGAAAGGTAAGGGGGTGGGAGTAAGAAAGGGAAGTAGAGGGATAAATATAGTCAGAGGACTTTGTATGGTTGGATGGAAATGTAGTAATGAAATCCATATGCAGCTTTTAAAAATTCAGTTGTTTCTGTCCCAACATAAAGATTTTCAATGTCATTCCTTCCTAAACAATAGTTTAACCATTGTTTCTATGGCAATTGTATTATATTAGGTAATAAAATATGAAGATTGTTGTAAGTACACAGGAGGCTATGCATAGCTCATATGCAAATACTTCCTACTTATATAGGGACGTGAGCATCTATAGATTGGGCATCCATAGAGGGTCTTGGAATTAAAATTCCATGGATATTGGTGGATAATTGTATAAAACATGTCAAAATTGATCAAGCTGTCCACTTTAAGTATGGACAGTTTATGTGTGCCAATTATAACTCAATAAAGCTATTCCCCCAGACTGCTTTAAAAAAAACTTTTTTTTTTTTTGGAAGAAAAGTTCCTGAACTCTTAACTTCTTTAGACATTCTGTGTTGCTGGAAGCAGCCAGTTCAAACCCAAGCTTTCTATTCATCATTGGTACAAATGGGCTGTGACGGCCATTCCGTCTTCTTCTCTTCATTCTAGAGGGCCACAGGCTGTCAGCCTGTTGCCATCGTGTGTGATATGAAGGACACAGAGCAGGTCTCTGCTGCTAGCAGGTCACTGTTGCCCTCCAATCCAGCCCGGGGGAAAATACAATGTCACCATCTCATTTCCCTGAGCTGTGGTTGCTTGGCACCATCTTGGTCTCAATCACTCTGTGGGTGAGAGTTAATTTCAGAGAACGAACCCCATCTCTCCAGGTGACTCAGAAAGGAACGCATTAGATAATTCTGGAGATGTATTTGAGAAGCAAGGTCTCAGCTGTTTTGGGAGACAGGAATTTCTTCCGTGTGTGAGTAAATGAGCTTGCCATGCAATATGAAACCCCAGTAAAAGAAGCATCTGCTCTGTGGTGGTTTTCCTCACAACACAGCACTTCTTAAACCCTTCCTTCTTTTCTACGTTCCTTCCTCCCTTCTTCCTTCCTTCAATTCTCCTATCCTTTTCTTTCTTCCTTTCTTCCCTCCTCCCTCCCTTCCTTTTTCTTTCCTTCTTCCTCTCTTTCTTTCTCTCCTCTCTCTCTCTCTCTCTCTCTCTCTCTCTCTCTCTCTCTCTCTCTCTCTCTCTCTCTCTCATTAAACTACTTAAAACTCAAACTCAACTGATGACCAGGACTCCTTTGATAAATTGCTATTTCACATCTGGAAAAGGATGAGGTGAATTTGGAAAACCTCCTTGGGATAGAAAATAAAGCTGTCCTATAAGATTGACAGGGCATGCTAAAAAGGCCATAGGATACTACACATTATTAGGATGGCTGAAACGCAAGGACAGCAAAACACAAGGCCCCCAGAAGGGACTGCTCCCTCAGAGTGAGCTGTTCAGGGTGCTGTGAGATGCAGCTCACAGAAGACCTGGCTGTGGGTCATAAATGAATATCAGTTTCTCTGGGGGACATCTGAGAAAGCCACCAGGAAAGGGCCTGGTGAAACGAGGATTCTACACTGCTGATATGCCTCTGTCAATCTAAGGGTGAGCCCTTTCTTCTGAACCTTGATGATAGCACAACATATTACATAAGGGTCAGGAGTGGACCCGAAATGCTTCAGGCTGAATTCTTTAGAATGCCAGACTTCTTGGTTTTGCCCTTGGTGTGTCAAGGGTCAAATGGGGCCCAGGCTGGGTGTAGACTGTGTAGAAGAGTCCAGCTTCCCCACTTTTGGGGAATATGACTAAACATATTTGACAAATGTAACTCTGTTAACAAACTGAAGGGATAGAAAATACCAAGTTTTCACTTCTCCAATTTTTCAAAATCATTTTGAACTCCCAAGATCCATTACTAGAAGCTAGATAAAATATTCACCTCAAATCCTTTGAGGGCTCTTCTCTCAAGCAGTGCTTAAATCCTGTGATTAAGAGGTCCAGAGGCCCCTGTGAACCTACTGTCTCAGATGGTGTGCCACCCCTGGAACATCTGTACCTATTAGGAAGGACCTGGCCAGCCTTCTCTCTGTCTCCCCTCACCTCACAGATCTTTCTCCTCAGCCCACTTCCCACCTATGGGAACCCTTTGGGAGGGTTTTGTGTTTCTTCAAGGCCTTATTCTCTGTGTCTTCCCCTCCTGAATCATAGTTTCACTCGCGGAGTCTTCGCCCCCAACACCTTGGGACAGGACGCTCTTTCTAGAGATAGTCAAAGCAAAGTGGGGTCATTCGGATCTGTCCTCATCCAATTTGAAGTGTCTTTCTAAGAAGAGGAAATAAGGACACAGCACAGAGGAAAGAGGACATGGAGGGATAGGAAGGAGATGTTCTCTACAAGCCGTGGGGAGAGGGCTAGGGCAGGCTCTGCCCACAGTGTCAGCTTTGATCACAGACAGATGGGCTCCTGAAGTGCGGGACATGAAGGTTTTGTGTCCTTGACCACCTAACCTTAGCTGCCTTTGTTTGCAGCCCTGACCAGCTACAGGGATTCCTGCTCTTTCCTTAGCTCCCATTGGAACCCTGCATGCTCTCCTAGGGATTGCAGGCCAGTCCAACTGCTCTCGAACAGAAGAAAAAGGGACAGGAACTAAACTTTATGCCTCAAGGTCTCATTCAGCCACACATGCAGAAGGGGATATTTAAGTCAGAGGCTAAGACTGTTCTAGATGTCACTGGACTGATGACCAATGTCACTGACTAGGTGATAAGAGGTTCTTCAGAAGATCAGGATGTCATTCTCTCTATTTTTGTATATATTGAAAACTTTCCATTATAAACTTTTGGTTGCGGGCCTAGATTTTAACAGCTGAGCCATCTCTCCAGCCTCCACCATCACCTTCAGAGGGGAGGTGGAAAACATCTCCCACCACTGAGGCACTCCCTGTCTCTAGAGTTCCTAGCTGTGACTTCAGGCCCTCTTGTGGCCTGACCAGCCAGACTGTCAGAGTGACCCCCACCCCTCCTTCCCATGTCAACCTTGAACCCGACACCTTCCTCAGTCAGGATTCAAGCTCTGACGCCACCACAGCACTAATGCAGCTCCAGTCGGCAGAGCAAGGGCAGCTGACAGATATTTCTCAGTCCCCAACATCAAGCAAGCCTTCCCAACAAGCCTCATCACACCACAGTGGCTTTGCTGCGTCCCCACCCCCAGAGGACTCCCTTCCCAGCTTCCCTCTCTCCTCTCAGTTGTTTTCTCTGTTGTGTTCTCCTTTGAGCCCTGTGTTTCCATTTAAAATTCTAAACCAGAACTGTAGGCAAAGGACCCATGTTTTCTCCCCAGCGAAACGCACACACACACAGATGCACACACATCCACACAGATACACACACACACGTTTACTACCGATCACATGGGCTACTTTTCTGAAACAGGCTCCCAGACTCATCAAGAACTTCTGTTGCTTCCCAGTCTGGGTCAGGGTAAAGACCCATAATCTTGTTATCTGTGGCATCTGAACTGGGCTCTGCATATTGTGGGTGTCAGGCTGACAGCCCTCCTGGTTCTGAGGTTAAACACACAGTCAGTGGAAACACATCCGACTCAGTGTCCTCTTGCCCAGTTCAGGGCTGTTCTTTCTTTCTGTTTTGTTTTGTTTTTTAACCTTAGAAACTTGTCTCTTCCTTCGTTTTGAAGTTTCCAACACAATAAAACAAGAGAAGGAAAATGAGCTTCCACAGAACTGACTTTAATAAAATCCACAAAGTGTCCTTTTATTTCAGGACTATGTTTTTCCTACGTTTTGTTAAGAGATATTTTCCGTCATGAAGTGACGGAGTCAGCACACCACAATATTATCAGCCCAGGTTAAACTGCAGGTACAGCCATCACCTGAGTTATTCTAGCAGAACAGAATTGAAAACGGGTACTCAGAACTCTCCACAATTATTGGGAGAGCCGGGGTGCCCACTTAGGCTGGGCTTCCTGGAACGCCCCCTGTGTTTGTCAGCCTGCCACCACTATCACAAAATACTCCAGCTAATTAACTTGCAAGTAGGAAAATGTTTCTTTTTTAAAGATTTATTTTTATTTTATGTATATGAGTGTTTTGCCTGCATCTATGCATATGTGTCATGTGGGTGTCTGGTGCTGATGGAGGTCAGAAGAGGGCACCGGATCCCCTGGACTTGAAGTTACAGACTGTTGTCAGCTGCTATGTGGATGGTGGGTACCAAACCCAGGTGCTCTACAAGAGCAGTCAGTGCTCTTAGCCTCTGAGCCCATCTTCCAGCACTGTAAATGTTTAAGTTTTTAGAGGTTGCTTGCACCTAGCAGCCGGAGAGCTGGCAGGGCATTCACCCCAAGGGCAGATAAGACTCTGTTTGTGAGCAATGAGAACGAGGCAAGCCAGCCCAGATCTGGAGGTAAGCAGGCACTCTTGGGACAGTGCTCCATTCTTTCCTGGTCCACAGCCTATCAGTGGTCCTCTGCTCCTCTCTCCTGAATACCAAGCAGTGGGCAGTGCCACCAAGCGCCCCTGAGGGGAACACGTTGTTCTTGGTGACAAGCCCCAGGGAATCAGTTATTGTTGGCTACAGGGAGGTGACTGAAAATTCTGGAACTTGGGCTTGCCCTTGGGCCAGCTTCTCTGGGGACGGCAGAGAAATGTTTGGGTGGGGGGTGGGAGGGAAGGGCAGGGGGATCTGGCGATCCCCGACCCACAGGAGCAGGGTGGGAGAACAGTCTAGTATTGCTGGACCATGTTAGCAGAGCAGGCTGGCGGCAGCAGAGGCCAGTGCCTCTGGGTGTTCCAGACCCTGTGTTCTGGATGTGCCCGACGGACATCCCTGATGCCTCCAGGGCATGTCATGACTATGTATCAGACGTGCCCTGTGAAAGCGGGCAGTCTCATTTTTCCCCACTTGCAGCCTGACACTGCTGGTACTTGGCGACAGTGGGGGGAAAGGAAATGCCAGGCATTGAGCTAGGCAGGCAGTGAAGGGACAGATGGTATCAAGAAAGGCAGCAGCCATGCCCACGTAGCTTCTAGCCTGTGTGGTATGATGACTGGCCTTCGCTGAGTGTTCGGTGTTTGCAGACCCTGTTCCAACTTCATGGCATCGTCTCACTGAAGCCTTACGTCAACTCTGAGCTGGGGGCATCAAGATCCCACCTTACATATAGGGGAAAGGAAGCTGAGAAAGCCGAAGTGACTTGTGGGTAACCTCTGAGGGCTTAATCTTCCCACCTCCTTGTCTTCATGCTCTTATTGACATGGGGTCTTGCTACATAAGCCCAAATGGCCTGGAACTCGCTATGTAGACAAGACTGGCTTCAAGACTGCATCAGTTCTCTCGAATCTGCCTCCTAACGGCCACATCTGGCTTTGTCTTCACGTCTTTTTAAATAATTTTTATTCCATGTGCAATGGACAGATGGTTTGAATGCATGCATGTCTGTGTGAAGGTGTCCAATCCCCTTGCAAATGGAGTTACAGGCAGCTATGAGCTGCCATGTGGTTACTGGGAATTGAACCCAGGTCCTCTGGAAGAGCAGCAGTGCTCTTAATCACTGAGCCATCTCTCCAGCCCCTGTCTTCACATACCTATAGAACCCTTAACTATTTCTGTGCAGGCTGGATTTTTTTTATTGGCTTGGAATGGGTAGAATGAGGCAGACTATGGAATATAAGCTTGGAGGGTGGGTTGCAAAGAGACAGTGGTCTGCTTGTGGGTGCTGTCTTGGGCTATTCTGTTGGGGAAGCCAGCTGCCACATCATGAGGCCAGCTCAGGGAGAGATGACATCCACATGACAGAGGTTGGTATCAGTTTCTCAGCTGAGCTCTGAGATGACCGTGGCCTTGTGAGACTCCCTCCTGCAAGCTAAACTGCTGTCAGATTTCCTGAGATAATACATGGTGCTGAGCTAACGTGCTAGGTCGTGAGAGACAGCTGACACACTTGCCCACTCCATACAGGCTGTCTGTGATAAGGCTGGCATCAGAGCTCAGGTAGGCCTGACTTCAAACTGAAGGTTTATTATCTTCTAAGACCTTCATGTGAATAAATGTATTTCATCACAACAACTAATAGCTGGAAACAATGGCAATGCCTGTAATCTAAGGTGTTTGAATCTTTTGGGAGGCTGAGGCAGAAAGAGCCAGAGTGCAAGACCAGCCTAAGCTGTTACACAGTGAAACCTTAGATTAAAAAAGGGGGGGGGGGAGTGAGTTCATTACTGCTTTTGTTTTTAAAGATTTATTTTATCTTTGTGTGTATGAGTGTGTGCCTGTATGTGTGTGTGTGTCTGTGCACCATGTGCATGCCTGATGCCCATAGAGGCCAGAAGAGGGTACCAAATCCTCTGGAATTAGTTACAGACATTTGAGAACTGCCATACGAGAGCTGGAACCAAACGCAGGTCCTCTGCAAGAGCAGCCAGTGCTCTTAACCTCAGAGCCATCTCTCTAGCCACGAGTTAATTTTTGTTAGTACTAGATGAAGTGATGAACACACACACATTAAGTGATTTAAAATTGGCTCAAGCACCTGCGAAAGATCAGTGATTTCATTTGTGTAATGGTGATCGAAATACTGTCATCACCATGGACAGGACTAGAGGAACTGGCAGGGTGTCCTGCTTCTGCTAGAACCGTAATAAATGGCTGCATAGTGCCTGGTACACTCAACATCCATCCATCCATACCTGGAACACTATTCAACACACATATAAATATACATACATACATACATACCTGTAACACTCTACTCAACACATACATACATATCTGTAACACTCAACACACATACACATACACATACATACATATATATAACACTCAACATACACATATATACATATACACATATATACATACATACAAATAAACCTGGAATACTCCACTTAGCGCACACACACATACCTGGAACACTACAAACATATTCACATAAAAACATACATACATATACACATATATATGTATATGTATACACACACACATACATACCTAGAACACTACTCAGCATACACATACATGCATACCCTGGAACATGCTACTCCACATACACATACAAACCTGGAACACTCCACTCAACATACATGCGTACATATGTACACACTGACTACTGCTCTCGAGGAGGCAGGTGGAAAGAGCAGCCAGGAGGTGCTGTCCCAGCACTCTGCTGCTGATACTGTTCCCTAGAGTCAATCATCAACCCCCTGCTGCAGGGTCTGGGGAGGCAGAGCAGTTATGGTCCTTGAGAAATCTGAGAAGAGGCCCGGTAGGTCCTGGTGCCTGAGAATGTGCTCCTGCAGAGCCCATCCAGGCCCCCTGCACTGGTACTAACAGGACCTTCAACCTTCCAAAGAGAGGGTTATGTTAACAACCCCAAGGAGGGAATTTGTTCCATGGGCCTCCCAGATCCCTGGGGCAGGAAGGCTTAATGAGTCCCAGCACAAAGGGCACTGCCATTTCTCATTCCAGTTGGATCTCTCTTGCAATCGCACTGTTTGTGCTCCAGCTGCACTCCAAAAGAAATAAATGAGTAAATAACACGAAAAAGATGGGCCTGGCTCCATGGCCCTATGTGGGAATGTTTGGGGAAAATGTGATGACCATCTTAGTTCAAAGATTTGGAGATTTGCGGAACATGTTTGTACAAATCCCTTTGCCAACTTCTCCTTGAGTTTTTTGGCAGTTGAAGTACCAAATATCATAAAGAAAAAAGAACCACACAGCCACCAGTGAGACTGGCATACACTCATAAAAATACATTTTTGAATCAGACATGGTGGCGCCATTTGAGGTCTCAGCTGTTCCAGAGGTTGAAGCACGATGATTGTGTTCGTGAGTTCGAGACTAGCCTGGGACCACAGTGAGCCCTCCATCTTTAAATCAACTAATCAGTAGAGTCTCCCCAGAAGATAAATGCCATCATTTTCATTGAGGTCCAGTAGCGCCGCCGGTGAACTTCATATCGGGAAAGATGTGGGCTGAGGTCCTTTTCTGGGAACCTTGTCCCTTTGACTCCCATCTTTTTATCCACAAAGTGTTCCATTTGACCTGATCAGAGATTTTCAATTTGGCTTCCTATGGGTACTCTGATGTCAATCAGAGATGCTCCCCTTTTGTCAGTGTATCAGATTTTTTCTTTTGGGCCACCAACCAGTTCCCAAATCATGACACGGAGACATTATTAGTTTTGAATGCTTGGCCTAGCTTAGGCACGTTTCTGGCTAGCTCTTTTAACTTAAATCAGCCTGTTTCTCTTTATCTACCTTTGGCTTTGGGGCTTTTTACCTTACTTCTGTGTATCTTAATTTCACTGCTTCTCTATGTCTGGCTGTCTGTCTTCTTGACCCAGGCATGTTTCTTGTTCTCTCCTCCTTCTTTTCCCATTCTTCCTTCTCTTACTTTTTCCTTTTGAGCCTAGATTTCTCCTCCTATTTATTCTCTATGCCCGCCAGTTCCACCTATCCTTTCTTTGCCTAGCTATTGGCTATTCAGCTCTTTATTAAACCAATCAGGGGCCTTAGGCAGGCAAAGTGAAACATATACAACACATCTTTACATAATTAAACAAATACAGCATAAGCAATTGTAACACATCTTTGCCCAGTTAATAATATTCCTTGACCCCTCAGTTTTAGATTTCAGAATCTTACTTTTGAAAAACGGATTTTGCTACTTATAAAACAGTAACAACCCGACTTCATGTCCAGTGTTCCCCTCACCCATCATATTTTTTTTAAGACAAATTATGTAGCCTCAGCTGGCCTGGTTTTTACTACTTAGTTCAAATTAACCTTCAACTTCAGACAACCTCAGCCTTGGAAATACTAGGTTTACAGGTGCATGCTACCACACCTGGCTTTGAATGTCCCTTTACTGGGTGACCTCTAAGGTCTTGACTAGTACTGATAATGTTAGATCACGTTTGCTAACTCAGAGGAGGGTGAGTGTTAAACCTGCATGTAAAATTTAGAAACCAGGTTTGCAGAACTGCATAAGAAAATCACTGTGACCACTCAGATGGGAGGGAGCTGTGGGGTTCTGCTCTGTGGGGAACCTTAAAGAACAGTGGAAGGGTTTGGATGAGGGAGACACTGCCAGGGTGGGGTGGAGGCGATGGGCTGATTCCACAGTTGGAGGATTCCACCAGCCTGTGAAATTCCTACAAGAGCTGAGCAATTCCTAAATGGGGAAAGGCCTGGCAAACTCCAAGGCAGGCTGTTCCTCAGTTTCTTCCTTCCTCTGGCACTCACTCCTCCCAGCTCTCCAACCCTCGCTGTTTACTGAATGTAACAGGGAGGCCACATGGAGGTGGGGGTTAAGCTCAGGGTGTGGGAAACTGAGGAGTCCCCTGAGGCCCAGCCCCAGGGCCTGATCTGGAGCGTCCACTGCAGGTTGGTGAGGCTGGCCATCGCGGACAATGTGACTCGGGCCAGGAATCATTTATACTTGGTCCTGTCCCCGCAGAGCCCCAGGAGAACACAGAGAGCACAAAGCCCTAATGGGCTTACACTGCAGGCTCTGTGAATGTCACCTGCATCTCTTGCAGTGGGTTGGTGTTCAGCACCCAGAGACTGGCTTCAAAGTGATGCTCAGGATGTCCGTCTCATGGCTGACAAGACAGGTTACCACAGCCTTGAACAGGGCAGTGCAGGCTTCAAACAGGAACTGACCCTTACTAGCTGCAAGTCTTCCCAAAGCCCGGGTCACAGTGTCAGGCCCACTCCACCTGATCATGGTCGCTCCTGCCTCAGGATGGCTGCCAGAGGCAATGGTTACAATGAGGGTGAGCAGAGAGTGGTCAGAGCCCCTGCTTGGTGAACTGTCTGGTGATATGCTATCACTGAAGGACCCAAGGGGTGCGGCCTGGAGACAATTTTGGATGTGGAGAACTGGTTGGGTAGTAGGGACAAAGGGCCGATGATGCCTGGTCTCCTAAGGGCTTCCTCCTCATAGAGTCTGGCCACTGTGGGGTAACTGTCCCAAGGAGGGAGGCTAGCACCTTACATATTAGAAGCCCAAGCTGGTAAGTGGAGAAGATGCCCAAAATGGCCACAGAGTATCATATTGGGTAAGGATCCACTGGGGATGAGGGTGTACTGGAAACTTGAGGCTTGTCGTCATTGGGTTTCTATTACTGTGATAAACACCAGGACTAAAAGCAACTTGGGGAGGAAAGGGTTTATTTCATTTTACCGCTTACAGTCCATAAGAGAAATCATGGCAGAAACTGATTCAGAGGCCATGGAGGAACCCCACGCTTAGGCTTGCTTGTCTACCCTAAGAACACATGCCCAGTGGTGACACCAACCCACAGAGAGGTGGGCCCTCCCACTACAGTCATTAATGAAGAAAATGCCCCACAGGCTTGCCTGCAGGCCAATCTGAGGAAGGTAATTTTCATCTGAGGTTCCCTCCTCCAAGATGACGCTAGTTTATGTCAAGCCAACCAACCCCAACTAGCACAAGGCTGGGCCCACAAGAGCCGCATAGGCTCTTCTCTGCCTTCCGGCTATGTCCGCCTTACAGAATGGCCACAGAGCCTGCCTGGTTTTGCTCTCAGTTCCCTGCCGGCTAGAACCTACAGAGTCCATGGGCATCTCTGTGGTGTTCGTCACCGTAGAAACCAAGGACAACAGAGACAGAACAAGAGAGGAGGAAGGTGATGCTGAGGAGCACGTGGGTTACTGAGCCCACTATGGACACAGGAGGGAGGCTGGGGGGGGGGTGCAGGATATACCACCTTACTGGACTAATTTGGACACGTGGGTGGTGCTCTGAGGTCCTCCCGTCAAGCCCCAGATGTTGTGCCAGGTGACTTCTGCCCCAGACCATGATCCTTTGGGACACTTCTAGAAGTGTGTACAGAGAAAGTCTGCTAAATGGGACTTAGCAGGGTCTCTCTATGGGTCCTAGAGATGGTGAGACACTGAGGCCAACCCAGCAGGTGCTGGGGACACTCATCTCCTACCAGTGGCAGAGGCAAGAGCCACTCTGGTTGGGGACACGGTTCTCTAGTGGGGGTTGGGCCAGGATCCCACCTGTCTTCTCTACTGTGAGAGGAGAGGCCAGCAGGGGGACTTTGGTGTTTTCGCTTCAGAGGTAGTGGAGAGTGGAGCAGTATCATTAAATGAAGATAATAACTAAATTAATCTGTCGAGTGATTATAGACATAGCTGCTATTATAATGTGCGCTAACTGACCATGAATAGTAAACAGTTTACAAAAAACAAGGCAACGCTTTTCACTCAGCCAGGCTGGGAGACTCCAAGCAGGTTCCTCATGGTCTTGGCAGCTTTCCAGGTTGCTGGGGGTTGGGGTGAGCCCTGACCTGGGCGTCACTAGGTAGTATTCAATCCCACACAACCACTGACACTTGCCTCTTGTGTCTCAGTTGTCCGGTGCCCCTGAGCAGTCCAGGATCTGTCCTTATCCCTCAAGGGGATGTCCAGCTATTCTATCGGGTCTCTTTTGCCTTTGATTTATCAATTATTTTTTTGTGCCCCTCCTCCATGTAGCCCTCCTCTACCCAGTGCCAGCGATGTGGAGGGGATGGCCAGCTAAACTGTCGAGGGCTAACAGAAATATCCATCCTCTTACGAGGACAAGAAAATCCTCTTCACGATGTCACAAACACGTCATGGCTCATAACCAAAATACCTTTTGTTGTTGGCTTTTCTTTTACTCTAGCCCCACATTGGAATGCCAAAATGTTGTTTGTTTTGACTCTTTCTCTTTACTCTTTTGCTTTTTGGGGGCCTGCCACCCAACACCCAAATACATCTCTCTCTCTCTCTCTCTCTCTCTCACACACACACACACACACACACACACACACACACACACACACACACAGAGAGAGAGAGAGAGAGAGAGAGAGAGAGAGAGAGAGAGAGAGAGAGAGAGAGAGAGGCTTATTCTTACTTATAAATGGCCGGCCTTTGCTTGGCTTGTTTCCAGCCAGCTTCTCTTATCTTAAATTATCCCACCTATCTTTTGCCTCTGGGCTTTTATCTTTTTCTTATTTCTGTATGTCTTATGTTCACTCTTACTCCGTAGCAGGCTGGGTGGCTGACCCCTGACATCCTCCTCTCCTTGTTCTCTTGTTCTTTCCCCTTCTTCCAGAGTTCTCTCTGCCTTCCAGCCCCGCCTACCCTTTCTCCTGCCTTGCTATATTGGCCATTCAGTGCTTTATTAGACCATCAGGTGTTTTAGACAGGCAAAGAATCACAGCTTCACAGAGTTAAACAAATGCAGCATAAACAAAAGCAACACATCTTTACACCATTAAACAAATGTTCCAGAGCATAAACAAATGTAACACACCTTAAAATAATATTCTACAACAACTTTTTTTTTTTTGAGACAGGGTTTCTCTGTGGCTTTGGAGCCTGTCCTAGAACTAGCTCTGTACACCAGGCTGGTCTCGAACTCACAGAGATCCGCCTGCCTCTGCTTCCCGAGTGCTGGGATTAAAGGCGTGAGCCACCACCACCCGGCACAACCTTTGTTAGGCACAAAAACCATCTGAAGACTAGGGAGAGATGTCTCTGCAGTAAAGAGTGCATCTTTTGCTCTTGCCAAAGACTGGAGTTTGTTGGTTCCTGGCACCTGGACTGGATTGATGTGGGATTCCCTTCTGTATGCTGTGAATATGTTTTATTATCATTAGTTAATGAATAAAGTTGTTTAGGTCAGTAGCTTAGCAGAGCAAAGTCAGGCAGGAAATCTGAACAGAGATATAGAAAGAGAGTAGGCAGAATCAAGGAAACACCACGTAGCTGCTGAAGGAGGTGGTTGCTGGAACCTAACCCAGTAAGCCACAGCCTCATGGCGATACACAGAATAATAGAATGGGTTAATTCAAGATGTAAGAGATAGCTAGAAGTATGCCTGAGGCATTGGCCAAGCAGTATTGTAATTAATACAGTTTAGATATCATTATTTGGTTGTGAGTGACGGGGAAACAAACGCACAGTTTCCATCTACACTGGATGGCTCATGGCTGCCTGAAACTCCTGAAACTCTGGCACCCTCTTCAAACACCTGCATATATGCGTTACACACACAAGCACACACATTATTGTGAATAAAACAAAACAAATCTTTTAAAAAGCACTTTAGAAAAGAATAACACAAATAAATGTTGTGGAATATTTAACTGTGTAAAAGTGTGTTACATTGTTTTCTGCTGCATTTGTTTAATTACGAAAAGATGTGTAAGGCACCTGATTGGTCTAATAAAAAGCTGACCAACTAATAGCTAGGCAGGAGAGAAATAGGTAGGGCTGGCAGGCAGAGAGAATAAATAGGAAGAGAAATCTAGGTTCAAGAGAGGAAGAAGAGAAGAAGGGAGGAGAAAATGAAGTAGAGAGAGAACAAGCTCTGGGAGCAGGCAGCCAGACATTGAAGAAGCAGAAAGGTAGAATGTACAGAATGAAAAGGTTGTTTACCCCCTTTGCCCCAAGGCAAAAGGTAGATGAAGAGAAACTGGTTAAAAGAGCTAGCCAGAAACACGCATAAGGTAGGCTGAACATTCGTAACTAATAGAAGATCTCTGTGTCATGATTTGGATGCTGGTTAGTGGCTCACAAACAAGACTTTGTTGTTGATCTATGGGAGCCAACAGGCCAATAGAAGAATACTACCTAATTGCAGCTCACTGCAACGGCACCAGGTAACAACGGAAGGCTCCTATGACACTGCACAAATGCTGTGGAAGCAGATGTGTGGGCTTTTGTTTGGGTGAGGGCAGAGGATTCACGGAGATCCTTCTGAACAACCTTCACTTGGTTGCATCTCGAGAGGAGAGAAAATGATGTGAACCCACCTTTCCTGGGCACTTACGTGGCAGACACTGAGGGCGGCGTGGGAACTGTTAGCCATGTAATTCTCACTGACACAGTGTGTCAGATGCTCTTGGACCCATTTTGTAGAGGGATACATTAAGGAAATAATTTATGCTGTGCCCCACCCCAGGAGATACACCTTAGTCCTATCAGTGTCTGTACGCGTGGCTTCTGTGCCTTCCCTTATCAGAGGTTTTACTTTCTAGTACCCTGTGTTTGTATTCTCACTGTGGTTTCATCGACCCATGGTCAACAGCAATCTAAAAATAACAAATAGAAAATTCCAGAAATAAACAATTCATAGGTTTGGTCGTGTGTGTGTGTGTGTGCGTGTGTGTGTATGTGTGTGTGTAGCTTCGTGCTGCAATGGGGGATAGAATCCAGAGTCTTCATGTTAGGTGAGTGCTCTACCCCTGAGATACTTATAGCCCCTTTCACTTTCTATTTTGAGAAGGATGTCACCAAGTAGGCCAGGCAGACTTTGAAATGTTGATCCTCCTGCCTCTGACTTCTGAATAACTGGGATTGCAGGCTGATGCCTCCAGGCCTGGTTACAATTCAGACCTTTTAAATTGTACTTTATTGGTGGTAACAAGATGAAATCTTGTTCCCTGTCCTCTGCCCTGCTCAGTCCTGAATGCTCCCTTTGTGGAGTGTCTGGACTACCCTCCATTACTTATCAGTAGGCATCTAACTTATCAGATAAACTTTCAAGAAATCGCAGTGAAGTCATCCTTATTTTATGTAACAATGGCCCCAGGACAGGAGTAAGGCCTTTTTATTATAGTACATTGCCATTGTTTTTCTTTTTTTCTAGAAGTTATTTTTGTTGCTATCTTACATGTCTGATTTATAAATGGACTTTTTTTATAGGTATGTATTTACAGGAAAATAGCACATCATGGTCTCTACTGGGTCTATTGGGTGGGGGCTCTTTTTTTGTTTTGTTTTTTGAGACAAGGTTTCTCTGTAGCTTTGGAGTCTGTCCGGGAACTAGCTCTTGTAGACCAGGCTGGCCTCAAACTCAGAGATCTGCCTGCCTCTGCCTCCGAGTGCTGGGAATAAAGGTGTGTGCCATCACCAGCATTGGGGGGGGTCTTAAAATGTTCTCTTTCATCAGTAAAAGGGGTAAGGTAGTATGCTGACAAAACCAATTTAAGGGAGAAAGGGCTCATTTTGGTTCACAGTTCAAGTTACAGTGGGGACAGCAAGGCTGGAGGAAGGGGAGCAGCAGGCTGCATTAGGGAGCAGAGGACAGTGTATGCATGCTAGTGTTCAGCCTGCTGTTTCTACTTCACACAGTCCAGATTTCCCTAATGTGGGAATGGACCCACCTATAATTTTTTTTTTTAAGACAGGGTTTCTCTGTGTAGCCTTGACTATCCTGGAACTCACTCTGTAGATCAGGCTAACCTCGAACTCAGAGAGCTGCCCACCTCTGCCTCCCGAGGTCTGAAATTAAAGGCATGTGCCACCACCGTCCAACTGGTCCCACCTATAATTAAGAAGGGTTTTCCCGTGTCAACATAATCAAGATAACCATCACAGGTAGGCCCAGAAGCCTGTCGCCCAGGTGATTCTAGATTCTGTTAAGTCAACAATTATCAATAGCTACTAGAGGCCTACAAATATTAATGGCTGAAAGTTTAGCATCTTGAAATATGCAGATCACAGTGGCCCCATGGTCCCCATGGACTGGTACTCCAGCTACAAGTTCAAGAGCAGCTGCATCCCGAACTGGAGTCCCTTCCTTTTGAGTAGGGCTAAGCGAGGTGATCAAACAGGGAAGAGACAAGGGACTTCGGTGTTTTGGGTTTCTCAGAGATCACAAAGGAAAGCGAAGTTCATCCTTGAACTTCTTGCCTTTTCTGTGTTATCAAGAGCTTCACTTGAAGCCCAGAGAAGCCAGTGGCCCTTATTGTTTGGGCCTTGCTGTCCGGGGTGGGTGTTGGTGACCAAATGGGTCACTGTAGCCAGAAACCATCCATGATGTCACAAGCAGGGCGGGGAGCTCACTTCAGGGTTTGTAGCCATGTAAAGGCAATGCAATTAGTGAACTCACAAAGGGTGCAGGCTCGGCCATTCATGTGTCAGGTAACTTTGGGTGGGCTTAATCCTTTCTGTGCCACGGTGTCCTTCCTCATCTGTAGAATGAGCGTCTGACAGAACTGACTTTGTACAAAGTTGAAAGAACTAGGTCAGCTAATATCCATGAAGAACATGAACAGTTGCTTGGCATAGCAAGGCCTACACAGTAGCGTGATGCTCCTTGGGCTCCTCTGTGCATGACAGCTGTATGCGGGGAGTCTTTTTGCATTTGAAATATGAGCCCATGGAAGAGACTCCCTTTGACTCATGAGAAAAGCTTTAATGAGGTGACCAAGACCTTGCCTGAGGAAGGAGAACTCTTGTTTTATTGGGACAGGGTCTTATGTAACTTAGGCTGGGCCCCTTCTCATCTCCAAACTTTATTCTTATTGTCAACATGAGAAGGCCAGGAACAAAGGGTCTAAGTAGATGGCAGGATCCCTAGCATAATGAAAAGAGGTGAGTCCTCACTCTTTGGGGATGTAGCTCAGTTGGTATATTGCCTGTCTAGCCTGTACAGGTCCCTGGGTTCGATCCCCAGCATAAACTGGGCATGGTAGCAGACAACTGTAATCCCAACACTCTAGGGATAGAAGCACAAGGATTGGAAGTTCAAGGGCATCCTCAGCTATAGAGTGATCTGATCTTGAGGGCAGCCTGGGCTTCTTTCATCTGGTCCTTTTCTCTCCCTTGGAGCCTCAGTTCTGCCTTTCTGGTCTTAGGTCTCTTGATGCAGACTGTTGGCACTTACTCCTGCTCCCGAGAGTCTGATGGCCCCCGAGCATTCTCAAGGCTGCACTCACTCCACAAAATGCTTCTCCTCTAAATCATCTGGTGTTCAGGCCAGGCGTTGCCTGGGAGACCTCCAGCATTGCTCAGAGGTGGGAATGGAGACCCAGAGAAGGCAGGGAGGAGGCCCAGCACAGCAGCATCCTTTAGGAAGTTCACAGTTCTTTTACCATGCCAACACCTAATAGGAGTGGGGGGCAGTGCTGTGTGGGGGTCTGCCAGTCACTCCTGGGCATGGGATGCATGGCAATCCCTTGCTATTGCCCTTCCAACCACAACCAGATAAAAAAGGCCCTGGGCTGGAACAGACACGGTGGGGAACTGTTCTGGCCTCCTAATGGAGGGTCCCTGGTCCTGACCAGCCAGCAACCTAATGAAACTTTTTTTTTAAAAAATATTCATTTATTTATTATGTATACAATATTCTGTCTGTGTGTATGCCTGCAGGCCAAAAGAGGACAGATGGTTGTGAGCCACCAGTTGGTTGCTGGGAATTGAACTCAGGACCTTTGGAAGAGCAAGCAATGCTCTTAACCTCTGAGCCATCTCTCCAGCCCCTCCTAATGAAACTTATCATACAAGGAGGTTTTTGCTCTTAAGAGTCAGAGGTAGCTGGGTGGTGGTGCTACACGCTTTTAATCTCAGCACTTGGGAAGCAGAGGCAGGAAGATCTCTCTGAGTTCAAGGCCAGCCTGGTCAACAGAGCGAGTTCCTGTATTGTGAGGGGCTACACAGAGAAACCCGGTCTTGAAAAACAAAAACAAAAACAAACAAAAAATCCCTAAAAACAAAACAATAACAGCCACAAAAAAAACTAGTCAGAGGCATGGTGTGGCAGTAATGACCTACAGAGAAATCCTGTCTTGATAAATCAAAAAAATAAAACAAATAAAAAAGATGGCCCCCATAGGTTCATATGTTTGAATGCTTAGTGCTTAGTCATCAGGGAATGACACTACTTGAAAAGGATTAGAAGGTGTGGCCTTGATGGCTTGTTAGAAGTGTTTCAAAAGCCCATCCCAGGCCAATGTCTCTTCCTGCTGCCTGCAGGTCAGGATGTAGAACTCTCAGCTTACTGACCAGGGTGTAACTTCTAGTTACTTCTTCAGCACCACACTTACCTGCTGCCATGCTCACTGCCGCCATGCTCACTGCCGCCAAGCTCCCGCCACCCACTGCCATGCTTTCTGACACCATGGCTCCCCACCATGAAAATGGACTAAATCTCTGAAACTGTAAGCCAGCCCCCATTTAAATGCTTTCTCTCTTAAGAGTTGCCTTAGTCATGGTGTGTCTTCACAGCAACAGAACAGTGACTAAGACACATGGTCATCTGGACTCCTGAGGGGCATCCTGTGTACAGGAGTTGTTTCCTGGAACCGGGGTAAGGACAGACAGGACTCCCTTCAGGTCTGCATGGGAGACAGCAGATTCTGCTTAGCACTTCACTGAGGCAAGCACAAGCATCCGTGGCTATTGATGAGCTAGGTAACTTCAAGCCAACCCTCACAGATACCCTGCGTTTTCTGCCCCTATTTTATGTGTAAAAGAGGCTGAAGAAAGCAGAAAGTGGAGAGGAAACCGAACCCCGGCCTGACTCCAAGGCATCACACAGCTCTGCCCCCTGGTACCAGGCAGGTTGGGGAGGTTGGTGCTGTGCTAAAATAGAACAGCAAGGAAATAATATAGGGCACAGGAGCGGGTGAGAGGAGCAGGAAGGGGGAGAATCTCAAAAGACCAAGGGACGTAGAGAATGAGAAATAAAAGACATGAGAGCAGGCCCTCCTTTATGTCCCTATGCCTCTCATCACCTGCTGCCATAAAAGGCCCAGGCTGTGTGGGCTGTCTGTCTCCAAAACCTCCATTGCCAGCCAGAAGTCACATATGAGCATCGAAGTCTGATGAGGTGGTTCAGGGACCCTTCCCCAGGGAGCCACTGTGGAGCCAAGGAGCAGGACCTAAAGTGACAGAAACGCCACATGTTTCTTCAAGAGAAGCAGGAAATTAATTTTTAAAAAATGTGATCTCATAATTTTAAAACGAAAAAAAATATTTTAGAGGAAAAAGAAAAAGCTGCCAGTCGGCAGTAGGCACAGCCAAGCTTTGGCATATTTGTTTATATGAGGGTCTCACGGTTAGCTGGGGATGGAGCTCCTAAAGACCATAGGAAGGCACTGTGTGTGTGTGTGTGTGTGTGTGTGTGTGTGTGTGTGTGTGTGTGTGTGTGTGAGGGTCAGGAGGGTTTCAGAGTGGAAACAGCCTTTGGAAAACAATGCCTTGCCGTCTCCAAACACAAAAGGGACATTTTGCCACTGGCCAGGGCTGCTTTCTACCAGCCAGAGGCATCTGCTTCCCACATGGAGCTGAGAGGAGCAGAGGAAGGAGATGGGGATGCAGTGGGGATGAGTGAGGCGGGGTGGGAGAGGAGGGATGCTCGGAGGTGGTGGGAAGCAGCTCAGAAGTGAATCACATTTCCACGTGATGGGTGCAATTCACACTTTGGGAGAGAGCAGGGAGCGACCAGAGCCTGACTTTTCTAAATATATCAGCCAAGTCAAACAGCTGCCTGGCTTGGAATGGAGATTTGTGACAAGGGGCTGAGCACCCCATGTTCCTTGTCTCCAGTGGGGGGAGGGGCACTGAGGCTGACTCAGGATGGAGCCTGGAGACTTCTTTTCCTAAGTGCTGACTGGGCCTCGGGAGACTATCAGGGGTCCAGGGAAAGCTGCACTGCCATGAGGTTTCTAGGAAGGTCTGAGTGGGGGTCACAGCATGCACCCCTCTTCTGATTGCCCTTGGCCCTTCCAGAGCTGGCGGGCAGGGGGTGTTCTAATGAGGCTCTGAGCGCCTCTCTCTGCTCCCCAGGAAGCATTCCCTGCCAGTGGCATGGGCAGTTCACCTCGTAGACAAAGTGAGGAGACAAGAGCCTCATCCACTCATGGAAGGCTCTTTCTGCTCCACAGGCACAGCCATGAGGTTTCCAGCAAGGCCCGAGAGGACACACAACGCTCTTCCCAGGGCCTGGAGGGGTGGCTTCCTTCTACGACAGTGGTCCTCTGGTGCAGGAGAATTGTCTATAAACAATAACTGACAGATACCAATCTATTATCCCATCATCCAATTTGAGAACAATTCTATATCTGTCAATTATATTTTAAATAAACGCTGATTGGCTGGTAGCCAGGCAGGAAGTATAGGCAGGAAAACCAGACGGGAAGTAGAGGTGGGACAATGAGAACAGGAGTATTCTGGGAAGAAGGAAGCTCTTTCCACAGTCAAAACCAGACCATCGAAGAAGCAGGATGTGACCTGCCCCGCTGAAAAAAGGTACTGAGCCATGTGGCTAACATAGATAAGAATAATGGGTTAATATAAGTTAAAAGAGTTAATAAGAAGGCTGAGCTAATGGGCCAATCAGTTTATAACCTGATGTAGACTCTGTGTGATTTATTCTGGGACTAAATGGCTGGGGGACCAGGTGGGACATAAACCCCAACAAGCAAGCCCTCATGTTACAAAATGGCACCCACATGAATAACTGCATCCACAGAAAGCCTGAGAAAGCTTGGGAAAGAATAAAGCATGTTTTCTTGGTAGCAGCAATTTCTTGGGTCTGCTCTGCTTGCTAGAGGCAAGCAAGCGCTCTCATCTAAGAGAGGCTTCCTGACTCAGCTTTAGCTGTAAAAGCTCTTTTAAGAGGTCCTGCCACAAACACTTAAACGGTGTTGATGAAAAGCTGACCGCATGCTTTTCGGTTTTCATCCATAGCAGGAAAAAAAAGCTGCACTGTTTTAAAATGCTGGCCATCCTGCCAGGCAAACTGACCCTTTCAGGCAGGTGGTCCAACTACGGATCATTTGAGTGTGGTTGTGAGCACACTGCTGCAGCTTGCTTGCTGGCAGGGACCTTGAAACACCATAGAGTTGTGGCAATAAACATGGCTACAACCAGTACCTCCACCATGAGGCTGGAATCGCAGAAAGCTAAGGAATGGGCTGGATCTAGCTGTCAAAGCCACGGCTTTAATCCTACCCATATTGCTTGGTAAATTAAAGACTCATGTGGTCAGAAAAAGAGAGATATACAGTAAAGAGAGATTCAAAGACGAAGAAAACCTCTAAATGGTTTACAGTGTGTTAAAAATATATGCAGGCTTGAAAAACAAAAAGGTTATTAAAGTCCTTAAAATAAAAAAGAAAGAAAGAGAGTAGTTGGGTGTGGTGGTACACACCTTTAATCCCAACACTTGGGAGACAGAGGTAGACTGACCTCTGTGACTTCAAGGTGTGGTAGCACACACCTTTAATCCCAATGCCTGGGAGGCAGAGACAGACAGATCCCTGTGAGTTCAAGGTGTGGTAGTACATACCTTTAATCCCAGCACTTGGGAGGCAGAGACATGCAGATCTCTGTGAGTTCAAGGACAGCCTGGTCTACAGAGTGAGTTCCAGGACAAATATACATAGAAACCCTGTCTCAAAAAGCCAAAAATTAAAAATAAAAGAAATAGAGGTTAAAATAAAGACACATAAAGATGGAAAAAACACAGGGAATCTTGATACTGTATGTTATTATGCTCTCTTTGAATTGTTTGAATGCTGAGGAAGGAGCAACTGCTGTCAAAAGATATTTGCTTATAAATGCTGCTGAATTAATCCAAGATAGGTATTGAAGTCAAAAGGTATGTTACTTTGGAGAAGAGATTTTGCTTTTGTTTCCACAGGAAATGAGAAGCTGTGGATTCATCCTGAATTAAGAAAAATCAGGTTTGATCAAGGAAGACCACCTGCGAAATCTCCAGTAGGAACAGATGGCCCCGATATCAGAGTTCTACATCCAGAACAGATTCAAGATTGCTACCTGAGATGATCAAGCCTCACAGGATACTCCAGTCAGGACTTGATCACAACTCTAAGTTTCCTTTAGGTCCCCATAAGATTATCAGCGCCCCCAACCAGCTGGAAGTAGTCTGGAATACTACGCCCACATTCCCAAAAAATGGACTATGGATCTTTTCCTTTGTTTAAAAAAAAGGGGGGGGGAAGTGGTGTGGGAGAATTGTCTGTATTCTGTCAATCATGTTTTAAATAAACGCTGATTGGCCAGGCAGGAAGTATAGGCGGGAAAACCAGACAGGAAGTAGAGGTGGGACAATGAGAAAAGGAGTATTCTGGGAAGAAGGAAGCTCTTTCCCCAGTTCTGCCCAGATCACGGAAGAAGCAGGATGTGACCTGCCCCGCTGAAAAAGGTACTGAGCCATGTGGCTAACATAGATAATAACAATGGGTTAATATAAGTTATTAGAGCTAATACAAAGCCTGAGCTAATGGGCCAATCAGTTTATCATTAATATAGACCTCTCTGTGTGATTTCTTTGGGGCTTAATGGCTGTGGGAACTGGGCATTACAGAAACCCCAACGAGCAGGCCCTCATGTTACAATCCTCAGCGTTAGGAAGGTTCCTATAATATAGTTCCTCATGCTGTGGTGACGCCCCCAACCATAAAATTATTTTCATTGATACTCATACCTGTAAATTTGCTACTTTTGTGAATTGTAATATATAAAAATACCTGTGTTTTCTGATGGTCTTGGGTGACTCTTGTGAAAGGGTTGTTTGGTCCCAAAGGGAGTCTTATTCTGCAAGCTCCAGGAGGGAATGCACTTGCAGTGCCCCCTACAACTGTGGCTCTGCTGCCTTGGCCAGTAGCTTGGGTCACCAAGGAGCAGGATATGCCCACTTGGCACATCTAGATGTGGCCTGCTCACCATCGTGCAGGCTGCGGGGAGCACCCAGATGTGGTCTTCACGCCATCGCGCAGGCTGCGGGGAGCACCCAGATGTGGCCTGCACGCCATCCTGCAGGTTGCGGGGAGCACCCGGGTGTGCCCTGCACACCATCCCGCAGGCTGTGGCGAGCAGGGCGAAAAGCGGCAGTTCTGTCACTAACAGGCTACACCTTTTCCCTCCTTGGCACCATTTCCATCTTTATGTAAGCAGAAGCCGGAGGTGGCAGAGCAGGCTGAGGCACCTTCCAGCTCTGATGTCACAGTTCCCTTAGGTTAGAGGTGGGCTGGGGTTTGGGGGCAGTGACAGCCTTCCATGGAGTGGGTGGGACTCTTGTTTCCTTTGTCTATGAGGTGAATTGTGCTAGTCACTGGCAGGTCATGCCCATCCATACTTTGCTGGGAGGCAGAGAGGCACCTGGAGCCTGACTAACAGCTCAGACACAGAAATGTGCCACAGAAAGGTGGCTTCCATAGTGCTCTGAGATCCCCTTGTGGGGACATACCTCTGCACCCCTGGGCATTCTGCTTGGCTGGGCTCAGCTCTGGGGACTAGCGCTGCCGCTGGGTGCTGCCGAGAATCTACCCTAAGCCTCCAGAAATCCTGTGGGCGACTCCCAATGGCTAGCAGCTTTGCCAATAGCAAGGGCCTGAGGAACAAGTCAAGTCTGGGGAAAGCTCTTCCTCAGCCTGAAGGCAGCCGTGCAGGCTGCTGTAGCCCAGGATCTAGGAGGTGGCACCCTCTCAGGCCCTCCACCTTCCAAGGCACTAACTGTGCTTCTCCAGGAGTCATCAAAGGTGTCCTGAGGGCAAAGGGGGAGCCAGTGCAAATCTCAGCAACCAGCTTTCATGAGCATATTTTAATATTCTACTTTATTTGCATGTATGTGTGTGTGTGATACGCACATGGATCAACATCAGGTGTTTTCCTCAACTGTCCTTCATCTCTCTTTCTCTCTCTCCCTCAAGGGGCTTTCATTGATCCTGGAGCTGTCTCTGACTCAGCTGACTCAGCTAGACTCAGTTCACTGGCCACGAGCCCTAGGGAGCCTTGTCTCTGTCCCCTCAGTGCTGGGATTAGAGGGGAGCACCAATGTACCAGTTTTTTGTTTTGTTTTTATAGCTTTTTGAAAAGTGGGTGCGTAAGACGAATGAGCTCAGGAACCTATGCTTGTACAGCACACACTTTACCAGGGCTGCCTCTCTAGCCTTTTTTAAAAAATTACTTTTGTGTGTTCACCTGTATGTATGTACGTATGTATATATGTATGGGCGGGCACCACACTTGTGCCTGGTGTTAGCAGAGGCCAGAAGAGAACACTGAATTTCCTGAAGTTGGAGTTACATTAGTTGTGAGCTGCCATGTGGGTTTTGGGAACCAAACCCGAGTCCTCTGCAAGAGTAGCCCGTGCTCTCAACCACTGAGCCGTCTCTCCAGCCTGCCTTCTTCATGTTTTATTATTTAATTAATTAATCTATTTACTTATTTTTTGGCTTCTTGAGACAGGGTTTCTCTGTAGCTTTGGAGCCTGGAATTTGCTCTGTAGACCAGAGCTGTCCTCAAACTCACAGAGTTCCACTTGCCTCTGCCTCTGGAGTGCTGGGATTAAAGCCATGGCCACCATCACCCAGCGGCCTTCTTTATTTTTCTAAGGCAGCATTTCACTATATGGCCAAGTTGATGAACTCCTGGACTAAAATGGTCCGGCACCGTAGAACAAGCCACCGCACTAGGTTTCGGGTCCTCTGAGAGGCTGCCCATGTCATTTGCCTGGAATGAAGCTTACCCCTTTATCCTAGGAAAGGGTGTGTGCGGGGGGGGGTGCGTGGGGCAGCAGAGGAGGGAAGCAGGTGGATGGTGGATGCTCAGGAGCTAGAATCAACAGGCTTGAGCAACTGAGGATGGGCGAAGACCCAGGAGAGAGAAGATGGCTCCAGGGCCTGCCTTGTGTGACTAGCTGACGGAGGCCATCAGAGGTAGGAAAGACAGCGGTGGAAGAGGACTGTAGAGGATGAAGATTTGTGGCGGGGCAGGAGACGGGAGTTCCAATGTGGAAGGGTGAACTGGGTGGCTATGGATTCCTGGTAGATGTTGCAGTCAGCAGCACACAGATGGAGGTCAAAAGTCTGAGATCTGCTCCTCCTCTTAGCATCTGCTCCAGGAGCCTCCAGGACCCGGATGTGCAGTGCCAGGGTGAGCTGCAGGACTGGACAGCCAGCACTGGAGCCTGAGCTCCTTTCCTAGCACCAGATCCAACAGGTGACGCCCTCCTTGGTTGTCACCAAGGCCTGATGGGAACTTCCAATGCCTCAGCTTTTTATTATTTTAGAAGACTACATGGTATCTTACTTTTAAATTGTTGGCACTGATTTGATTAAAAAAAAGAAAAAGACAATGAGGGTCCAAGAGAATATACTCACAAGTCAGATCTGCTCTAGCCCTGCAGGTCAAAGGCCTTGGGTTAGAATGAGAAGGAAAACTGAGATGGAATTTGTAGCACGATTAATAAAAATCCAGAGACAGATATTGGGGTTCAAGCTGAAGACCAGAAAAACAAAGCAGCCAGTCACCGGCTCTTACCTCTACCTCAGTCTGAAAATAGCAATCCTGCCTCCAGAAATCCTCAGAATGAGACTGAGCCTGAAACCTGTCTTCTCCCATTATAATATTCCTCTCTAGGGCTGGGATTAATTAAAGGCATGCACCACTACCACCCAGCTTCCATGGCAAACTAGGGTGGCTACTAAGATTAAAGGTGTGTGCCACCACTGCCTGGTCTGTAAGGCTGATCAATGCGGCTGTTTTACTCTCTGATCTTTAGGCAAGCTTTATTTATTAAAATACAAATGAAATGTCACTACAGGAACCACCAAGTCCAGGAGTCCTACAGTGTTCTTCAAAACTCTCCTCAAGAGGACCAGGGAGATGGCTTACCAGGCACATTTACTGCCAGTCAGGATAACCCGAATTCCATCCCCAGAATCCACATGGGGAAAGGAGAAAGGATTACCCCAGTTGTCCTCTGACTTCCACAAGCATGCTGTGGGTACAGACACACGCAGTAAAATTTCTCCATATGCCCCTGCAAGTAAAACCAACCATCACTCATAAGCACTAGCAAAAAATGGACCCTCAAGCTTCAGTGTTGCCATTTGGTGGGCTTAGGGGTAGCCCAGGGATGATTTTAACTAGTGCCCGGAGTTCTTGGGGGCATACCAAGTATATGAGAAACCAAGTTGGGAAGGAGGCAAAGCTTGGCCTAGAAATCCAGAAGTGTAGGCTAAAGGATAAGAGAAAAGAGAGCCCCAAGATGGCTGCCGATAGAAGGGAGGGTGCTGGCTCCTCCCACAGCATGTTTGCTTCTCCCCAGGGAAGAGGGATGCTGACCTTAATGCTGAGTCTCAAGGTTACGGACGCAGCTGATGGGCCTTAAGAGGCCAGTGCATTGGGCTGTGGTCTCTGTGGACTCTGCCAGGCTTAAGTAGTGAGAGGAGTGGAGGTGTTCTCTTTAGCTCTCCTTGGGGACTGCCCCGCCTTCCCGGCCTAGCTCTCCGCCAGCCAAAGCCAGTTTGGTGCCAGGTGTAGTGGCACAGGCGCTCCATCTGTCTTTCCCTCCCCGTGCTAGTGCTGGGAGAAAGAATGGGTGACATTTGAAGCGAGTTTAGAAGGTCTCATCATTTCCTTAGTCTAAGTGACCACTTCTCATTGGTTTAGGGAGGAATGTTTTGAGGCTCTTTCCCAGCCTAGAGGAATTCCACCCTGGAAAGATTAGCCATGACACTTCTTTTGTTTACTCTCCATGGAGGAGAAACAAGAGTCCTGGACTAGCACTGGGCATTGCCGAGCCTCCTGGTTTATTCCAAAACCCTATCATGGTCTCTAGAGTCTGAGACTGCTGGGTGCCCAGCCCTAAAACAAGGACTAAACAGTGTGCCCTGGACCTATAACATGGTGACCACCAGCAATCTTGACAGAACCATGTTAGCATGGCAGGAGAGGGAGAGAGAAGCAGGGGAGGCAGAGAAGCTGTGCTAATGGCACCATTGTGGGAAAGAGCCCAGAGACAGCACCAAGAGACTCGGACTGAATGTCTAGAGTACAGCAGAGGGATGGGCCTTGGGTAAAGGTTAAGAGGAGGCAAAGTGTGCTTCCCAAACAGGTTTAGGATTTTGGTAGCAAAAACTGGAAAGATTGCTACTGACAGCCCCCTCCACGACCTGCCCCTTTTTTTTTTTTTTTTTTTTTTTGGCAGCATCTCCACTACTTCAACCTTGTAAATGCTGAGATTACAGGTGTGAGCAACATGCCTAGCCTAAGTCACTGCTTTCTTGGTGAAATCGGGGATTTAAGGGGGATGGAGTTTAGACTCATACTGGCTAGGCAGGGAGCCCCAAGGGTTTGACTGAACCTGGCTTGGGGCATCATAGACAGATTCACATGCACTAGTGACACCTTTTACACCCATGGAAAAACAGCAACCGGCACACTCCATCTGGGGCTGAGCATACCTGCATCATTAAGCTAAGCATCCATTTATTTATTTGATGAGAGTGGTATACCTAAAAACCCAACCCACCTAGAAACTGAAGTAGCAAGCTTCCCAGGTTGAACCCCACTTCCACCATCCCCTTTGGAAGCCTGCCACCAACAGTCATAATTTTCAAGGCGCGTTCAGAGAGCCTTGGGGAAAAAACGGGTTTGGAAAGTCTAACACAGCACCTCCTCTTGGAGATTCAAAATATATCCAGAGTAAAAGCTGAACAGGAGAAAATGTTCAGTGTTTCAGTGTTGGAAACCACGGACACCCCCACCCCAACACATCCACCCACAATCCGGCCACCCAGAACTGTGGTGGATGGCAGACACATCTGATTGAATTAGCCCTGGGTTATCTGCTAGGTCACTTCAATGTGGTGGTTGTTTAAACAGCTCTCTGGAGGAAGAGGTTCAGTCTTTTAAAGAGAATAATTCATGGCATGGGCAGAGTATTTAGAATCTGTGAGAAAACCCACAGTCCAAGAGTCAAGTTAACTCAAGTCCACAGTGTACCCAGCAAGCTGCAGACAGCTTTCTCAGGTCCAGACACTGCCTTATAAGGTGGTCTGACATTTTCTCATGGCCCAGACTGCCCTCCAAAAATATCCAGAGACAAAGCAAGAGTGGGAAAGGACCTCCTGGGGCATTTCAGATAATCACATGCAGGCTCGGCTACAGAGCAGTGCTAACACCTGCTTGCAGCCTCAGCTCTCAAAGCTCTGGGCTGTGCAAAACAGGAGGGCACTATGGGAAAAACCCGACCCTCAAGGCATGCACCCAAGCTGCTTTTTCTTTGCACGCTTCCAGAATGTGCTCTCAACCTGCCTTTGCTTTATATGGACAATAGATGTGTGACTAATTTTTATCTGTGTGCCTTGTTGCCCTTCTTATCCTTGGGCCGAAGCTGTTTCTGCGATGCTGCCAGTGCTCCCGAAGCCCAGATAGTCTGTGAGGTGCTGCCTCCCAGCGGGAACGGCTTGCCACCACAACTCGCTGGCAAAAATGGCGTTCCGGACTTCGACCAAGGCTGTAACAGCGCCTCTGGATTCCATCCGCCCACTGCCATACAGATGTGAAAGTGATGCGGTGGAAAGGAGTTTATGCTCTAGAATTAGGGGGCCCCCAGAAAACAAAGCGGTTTACAAAGTGGACACTAGATGCTTCAATACAAAGCTTCTCACTGTTTAGATAGATTACCCAATGGGTGTCACAGGGCAAATTTGCCTTTTTATTTTTGGTATGGAGATTTGCCCATGTAGCACCATGAGTGCCACTCTAAATGGAAAAAAAAACAAAAACAAAAACAAAATCAAGGAGTCTCTCACATTTTTCAAAGTATTGGTTAGAAACACAAAAGAACTTCATGCCTCTCCCTTGATCTGGCTTAGATGCAAGGAGGGGAATGTTAATAGGTATGGCTATTTTTGGGTATAGTTAATTTAAACAGTTTCTTCACCACCAAATGGTTTGACAATGAGCCAGGCTATTTGTAAGGCTGGGATTAAAAACTAACGATATGATGAATTGCTATGCTAGTCCTCACTCGTTAAAGGAGCAGAACCCAGCAGCATTTTCAGAAGGCTGTGTTAATAGGAAGCTTCCTAATCAATCACACCAGGCAAGTCTTCAGGCTAAGGCTTATATCAACAGAGCACACATAATTGCCACAAAGTAGACAACGCCAACCAGAAAGCGCCAGTCTCTCTCAGCGCCATCCTGAGACTGCACAGGATGACTGGCCTTCCCACCTGAGTCTCCAAGTGTCGGTCGTCAGCTGATTCCTTTCTCCTAAGTGAGAAACAAAGGGTCCTGCATGGGAGACGGGCACTCAGGCTGCTGTGCAGATGTTCTCCCTTGGGCCACCGCACTCTTGGACCGTGGTTAACTTATGAGCCTGTGTATGGAGACCGTTCTAGGGAGAGAAACTGCGGATCCAGAGCGGGAGGGCATCCTAACCAAGGTCCCTCCAACACTTCTTAGGTGAGTTTGACCACATGAAAAACTCCCAGGAACTTTCTGGAATAGGAACCACTTTCAGGGTGAGGGACTTGAACTTCACCACATCTAGTTTTCATGGAACATGAACACTGCTTTATCTGCTGCGTGGGGACTCAGCTTAGTATTAGAAAACCGCTAAGAAAACGACCCTAAGAAACCCCCCAAACACATAAACAAAAGCCCATTCTAGGACAAAGGATCTTCGATCTTCACTTCTTACTGATAACTGTTTTAGATTTCTGGTTCCTTAGCCAGGGCTGGGGGGAATCGCACCCTTGTGTAGCCTGTTGGCAGCCTTGGTGAGCCAGAAGACTAACTGGCAGAGAGAAACATCTTAACAAAGTCCATTTTTTCTGTAAGTACAGCAGTGGTAATATCAGAAACAGATTTGAAAATCATCAAAGAACAAGCTGGAGTCTGTAATGGAATGAGAGTTTCGACATTCTTGTGACATGGCCCAGATCAGACCCAGGCAGAGCACACACCAGTTTATTTTGAATGCAATACAGATCAGTGTTTGATGAGTATAACCTACTACATTAATATCAGATAAAAACAGCTTTCAAATGCATGCATAGAAAGTTAAGCATAGTCTTTGAGCTCCTTATTTCTAAATATACAAAAAATACATTTAAATTATATAATTTTAGTGAATCAAAGACTTATAAAATTACAATTTTGGTTTTCACAACATAGAAAAAATACAAAAATGACTATATATATGGTTGTATAATTTTTCTCACCCAAATTTCAAAGGAGCAGTACTTTGACGTTTCATAATGGTGGATCTGAAACTCAGAACTGAATGTGATTTTCAGGCTGGACCACAGTGGCACCAGGCTCGACTGGAATGGAAAGCAGCAGCACGAGAGACCCCTCATCTGCCTCTTGGGCTGGCGTCGGCCACATCAGCCTCTTGCTCAGTTGGCTTTTAGAGGAACAGCACTTATTCCGTGACTAACTCCACGGGGCCTCTGATTATGGAGCAGAACGTGCAATGAGTGGTCCCCACCTCAGCACGATGTAGATTAACAACATGAGTCTACAGAGCACTGCTGTGCACCTCAAAGAATCCTTCCCTTCAAGAGGGCCTCTTGGGAAGATCTGAGACCATCATGGGTGTGGGGAAGATGATGCCTCTGACTCTTAAGTCTGACAAAGTACCCTTTGAAGTACCCTGAGAAGCACCTTCCTCAGTCACACCTTACTATTAGACGTGACACTTGGAGGGACTGGATGTTCTCAATTTAAAAAAGAACAAAATTACCTTGAAAGGAAAAAAAAAAAAACCAAAACACTAAAACCCAGCTGCCAAGAGAGGTGACTGACAGGCAGCTGCACACATCTGCTGTGCCTTCAGTGCTCACGTCCAAAAGACACTGGATTGAGACCCTTTCTGAAGGAAACTGGTGATTGTGTTCTCATCACCCACGTTCAATTTGATGCAGTTCAGCCAATGCAGAAGGCCCGAGGAAGACCCTGTCCTTGGGCTGGACGGTTTGCTTCTCACATCACCTCCTGCAGCCATTCCGACACAACTGTAACAATCTTAGTCAGACACAAGACTGATAAACCCAAGTTGATTCTGTTTTACAGAAGTACAGTTTGGAGGAATAAAAAGTTGAAGAAAATCTTTCCCACATATTTGTCTATCAAATACCAGAATAGATTGTGATTTCAACACAGCCAAGTTAAGAGAGCTGACTGGAGGCAGAATTCTAATGTTCCCTTTGACAATAACTTATTACACACCTGCCTCCATTGGTTTTTCAAGCTCCTATGAAAATACACATTTGAAAATGTAGTTTGCATTATATTCTTCTGATTGGAACAATTGTATTCTAAATGACAATGGCAAGATTTTTAAAGTCTTAAACAGAAAAGAAAACAAGGGAAGATATCCTATTAATGTGCTATTTAAAATCAGGTGCACATCTAAACTTGGGCCTGGCAGTTTCATCAGAACTTTGCTTTCTATTTTTAAAAGGACAGTTTGTTGAGTGCACTGTGAGGAACAGAGGGCAGGGCAGTAACTCAAGTTTTGCCTGTCTCCTCCAAACCTTTCCTAAAGGGACTTCCATAGACAGTTAGGCAATTCAGTGCTGGGAAGACTCCTTAGACAATGCCCATAGTCGAAAGCCAGCTGGGGGCTGCTCTGACGTGTGTCACTGAACTTACAAGGCAGTGGGAATTAACACAGGGCCACAATCAGGAAAAGTATCCAAACAGAAGAGTCAAATGCTAAAATAAAAAGTAAGTATAGATTTATATCTATTTCTGAATGCCTTTCTGGACTATGGTGGTAACTACAGATTTCCTCCTCCTGTGTAATAATGTGGGCTTCGAGTCTGGCAATGAAAATAGCTCTAGGCCAGTACACATCTGTGCTCTGAGCTGGGTACAATGGAGGTACTGGGCATTTACTAGGTACCGAGCCTCCCTTCTCACACCTTGGCTTGTTAGAACCTACAGAAGCTAAGCTCCAGGTAAGGGTCTTTACAATATACAGACTTACTAACTCCAAGCATGGTTCTTAGTGGCAGGCAGTAATGAGTCAATTGAGAACAAATGAAAGACTTAGGCTTTTAGTGGTTTTCTGGTTACAGGCACTACCCGAAGCTTCACAGGCATATACATCTTGTAATTCATTCACTAGATATGAGGGGCTAGGTCCTAGTCAGAACTTCAGAGCATTCCAGAGGATAAATTGCTGCTTCATGATTACAAAGAGTTTCCAGCATGCCGTCAAGCACTTTGAGAAGGGAATACTAAACACACTGCAGACTGTAACTCTCGAGAATTCAGTGTTACAGGTCTCTATCCATCAGGTATATGAAGGACACGGAGGAGATAAACACCATCCCCTTCTAGGTCCATCACAGATACTGGGAACTCCTGGTTACAGCATGCTGAAAGGACCGGCTAGGATGCTTGAACTAACAGCTTTCTGCATTTTTATCTTTATTTTTATTTTTTATAAAATCCCAGGCCCACGTGACACTGGATTTTGGTTTTAATTTTGTTTTTAATATTTTAAAAATAGTTCTTACTTATTTTCTATGAAATGTACTGGGAACTCAAAAAGTCTGCAGCATTTTTTGATCTTTGAAAAGTTTGGTTTCGGGTAGTGGTGTGGAGAGCTAGTCAAACTTCTTATGTTCTTCAGTGCGAGAAAGGACCTTTCTTCTCTGGTGGAGCATGTGGAAGTACAGCTGGGGGAAAACTGGAAGACAAGAAAAGAACAGTGGCTTAGGAGCCTTTGGAAGCCCCACTCACTCAAAGCACGGCTTCAGACGGTGACTGCTTTTTCATCCAGTGACCAATGGCACTAGTAAAACAGGTGTGGAGAGGGAGGGACAACATGGGGACTCTCTGTTTCAGCTGAAGGGGAAAGCAGTGTGGAGTGGAATGGCAGACACTATTGCCACTACCATAAGAGTCAAGATGCCACAGGTCACCAAATAGTTATCAGCCGTGCTGGAGACTGAAAACAGTGTCACATGAGGCAAGTTTCTGTCACTGAGCAATGGGCCCAAACCCTGCTTATGCCCCACTAACCACATTTATTCTAGTTAATTTCAGAACCCCCAGAGAAAGACATGTGATGGAGTCATCCCGATTTCAGGAGAAGAAATCACAGCTCCAGAGAGGGTAAACAACATGCCTAGATGCTCACAGGGAACCTGGGATCAGGTTCTGGGCTCTGGACTGCTTGGGGGTGGGGCCATAGCTATCACCTCAGGGCACATCCTGAGAAAGGCTCATCTATGATTGGTGGAATGAGGAGGGAGAAGAGGGCCACAGACATAAAAAAGCAGCGTTGGGGGTGTAGAAAAAATCATTACAGAAGGGAAGCCAGTATTTTGGGTACTGGAAAGCCTTCCGTCCTTGGTATTGGTTTTAGAGGAGAGACTGCCTCCTTAGAGAATGTTTGGCAAGGGGGTTGGAGTAATGGGTATTTAGAATATGAAATCAGGGATGCCAAAATATCCCTAACACCTGTTCCCCACAAACCAAATGCCCAGTGGAGAAGTGTTGATTGAGCAACCTGGTCTTCACATGGCTACTGCAAACGGGGACACCCAGTCACCACATAAACACTGTGTAAGGACCCTTCCCTTCCCGCGGCCCCCATCTCTGTGTTCCAGAGAATAGCCTGTATTTGAGGGAAGGGGGCTTCTACTATTGCCAGCTCTCCTGAGACAGTTAATTCCTTAAGCTGATAACATTTTTTTTTTGTTTCTTTTTTTGTTGTTTTCCTGACAGTCTCTCTGTAGTCACGGCTGTCCTGAAACTTGCTAGGTAAACCAGAGTATCTGCCTGCCAAGCGCTGAGATTAAAGGTGTGCACCACTATGCTTGGCTTTAAGCTGACCAAAATTTAAATGCCCCTCTTAAAGAACTTCAAGATATCAGGAGGTATCCAGAGATGTGGCCAACAGGCTCTATGCCCAGCTGCCACCCTATTTGCTATTTCCAGGGAGGAAGTTACTCATGGAAAAGGCTCAGCTTCTGCAAAGAATTCAACAGTGTCAGAACTATTTTGGTACGAAAGCCAGAAAATTTGACAAGCTCTATAATCTAAAAACTGGAAATAAGGATATAATTAAGCCATAGGGAGTGCTAATTGTAATCATTTAAAAATGCGGGGCCAGCCACATTGCTAGCTTTCCCTAGGAAAGGGACTCTCTGAGCTGAGCAGGCCCAGGACTGGCTGCATTTGTGACTACTGCATCATTCACAGGGGGTGGCAATGTGTTGGGAACTGTAGATCCCTGGCTTCTTGACTTTCACAGACCCTTTGGCTGCTGGAGTGAACTGAGTGAAACACCAGTGCCTGCAGCTGCTAGATCCTGAGAACTTGGCGTGGCGAAGGATCCCTATAAAAGCTGTCCCTGAGCACAATAAAGAATGGCACTTGGCATTCTTGTATCAAGGATGAGCTGTGTCCGTGTCTCTCTCTGTCTCTGTGTTTGTATGTCTTTAAGTCTCCAGCTTAGTTCCCGGCTCATGTATCAGTCCTGTTGTGGCAAGGGAGCTACAGGACCGTCTCTGTTTGGGCTTGTATTTACAGCAATGCCCCATGGCATCTTCAGAGGTTAGTACTAGAGGCTATTCATTGGACCCCTCACTGGTAGTAGAAGCAGAAGATGGTTATGTGTTCCTCCAGTCTCATGGGAAAGAGCTTGAGGCCATCAGCAGGGTCACACTACAGAAATGAGGCTTTTTCTAAATTTAGAACTTTTAATAAACATTTATTTAGTATGTGTGCATTGTGTTTGTGCATGTGCCATGGTACATGTGTAGAGGTCACAGGACACCTTGTAGGTGTCGTCTCTCTCATTCTACCATGTGGGTTCCAGAGATGGCGCTCAGGTTGCCAGACTTGGCACTTTACCCAGAGACATTTTGCTGGTCCAGACGTGGCCCTTTCCATTCTCTTACAATCGGGAGAGGTCCCTAGTACTCTAGGTAGAGAGAGGAATGCATGTGGAAAGCTGGATACTGGATGCTCTAGGGCTGTTTTCTAGTTCCAGGGGTGACTTCTTGGCAGTCGAAGCATTGATACTGTCTCTTTCAGAATGACCACTGTGATCAGGATGAACAATTCAGGACACATGGCTACTTTAACTACATCCAGCCATGCTGATGAAAGAAAGCCTTGAAGAAGACATTAACCTAAATAGGCAACTGAGAAATCTATCTTCTGTTGGTTCTGAACTGGAGAGCAGAAAGGAGGGAGGAAGAGAGACCTAAGGTTAAGAAAGCTGAGTTCTGTGCCTGGAGAGACCGGTCAGCTGTAAAAAGCATATGTTTCTCTTGTAGAGTACCAGAATTTGGTTCCCAGCACCCATGTGGGACAGCTAAAGCCACCTTTAAGTAATTCTAGCTTCAGAGGATCTGATGTCTCTTTAAGGGACATGGCCCACCTATAACTAAAAGTTAATCTTGATAGCTTAGTAGGTAAAGGGGCTTGCTGAGCAAGCCTGACTCCATGACTGTGATCCTGGTCACATGGAAAGAGAACTGACTCTTCACTTTTGTCCTCTGACTTCACACATGTGCTCCTAATACATAAAAAGTAAACATATAAATGAAAAGACAGTGAATCTGAGTTCAAGGCTGCAGACACAGGCTAGTTGTAGAGGCTATGTGTTAAAGCCCAGTAATCCCACTCCTCAAAAAAGAATGAGAATGAGAGCCGAGTTCTGCCCTTAGGTCTGTACTTGCTCCCCTCTCCCTGAAGGTCAAGATGGAAGACCCCACAGTGCTGGCTGTAGTTTCCACCAGGGCCCCAGTATCACAGAGGGCGGCTTATGCCCTGCCTGACAGTGCAGCAATAGGCCATCAGGAAGGCTTGGCAAGGTTGCCAGGGAGAAGGGTGAGGCCGCCTTGAGAACCGCTCCTGGATGAGGCCCTACCAGCAGTGGGCTCTGGCAGGAACCCTGAGGCCGGGCCCTGGGCACCATCAGTGTGGAAGTCCTTACAGAGGTGTGAGTCCATGCCACCTTCCCTGCCCTTCCTAGTCACACAATGTGGGGCATATCTCCTGCTTACCAAAATAGAAACAAACAACTGAGGTGCCCACGGGGTTGCTATTCTGAGAGTAGTAAAACTACTGCTGTTCCTTGCTGCTTTGGAGCTGAAAAAAACGAAGCTCCAGGAAGCAAACGTTGAAAGGTGAAAAAACTGTGCATTTGCGTAATGCACATTTTTACTCTTCCAGATTTGTCTTTTGTTTCAACATCCAGGCCCTTTCCCATGTGAAAAGAAATGGCTGTTAGCTGCCAGGGACCCAGCACAAAAGGGGAGGGTTTGGGAATGAATAGAGGGGAAACCAAACCATAAAGCAGGATTGCTGTGTTCAAGAATTTCTTCAAGACAAACGTGCACATGAAATCTGGATGGAGTTTTTTCCCCTCCTCACAATGCGTAAAATGCAATTTTCCACAGAGGGACACAAACATAGGTAGGATGACTCACTCAGATAATGCTGGGGGCTAAAGAAATAAAATCTATCCCTGTTTGAACTTAGTGGGGTTTAAGGGAGATTCAGAGTTACAGTGGCTACAGTATAGCTAAATGAGAAGATGAGTTAGCTGGGGTTGTCCTTGAGTTTAACAGGTCCTTTTTGGAATACAGAAATCAACCAGAGGAGTTCCAGCTGAGGAGAACCTGAGGCAAACACTCGTCGTGGTCAGCAACAAGACCTGATGGCACTGTCAGATGTGTGCTTCCCGGTCCCTGTGGACTCAGAGGTACATTGAATTTTCTGTACATTTAAGCCATCAGTGGTTCTATTAGAATAACTGGAAACCACACTGAAGGGAACACTGTGTCCTATTCTGAGGATTTTGTGCTCAACAAGAAAATGAGAAATGTAGAAAAATAGGACATTTGTTTTCATTTTGTTTGTTTCTTCTAGTCAGCTACTAAGCTCTGAAAATGAAGCAGAGCTGCCTATTTTGATATAGCGAGCAAAGCAAACATCTTTTACAATGTGTTTCACAAACCATAATAAAACAATTCTTAAGAGATAGGAGAATAAAGCAAGGTAAGGCCTTCAGTGGCTTTCTGCTTTCTCCTCAATACTTTCCCTACTACAGGGTTGACCTAGCCTCCTCTTCAGTGTTTCAAACCCACTAAGAAGGGTTCATCTTTATTCAATTACTACTAGAAAAAATTACTTCTGATAGTTGGTGATCAATGAAAACCAAAGTGTTCCCATCAATGAGATTTATATTAGATATAAAGCAAAGACAAGCAAAGATGTAACTCTGGTTACTCCAGAGCTGACTTTTGTGCATAAATATACTTACGTGGAATGTAGGAGATCATTACCAGAATCAGGAATGCATAGTAGTCAAAGGAGAAGTTGTATTTGTTAGGTAAGCTGATGGAGTACAGGCCAGCCTGCCGGACAAAGGGCAGAGCTGCATATATTGTGAGCAACTCTCCTGTTACCCCCATTGGGTACAGCACGATGAAAAGCGTGTACCTGGAACAAAACAAAACCTCACTGTGTGGCTCAAAGCCATGTTTAGAAGTACTGTCTTCTCAGAAAGCTATTGTCTCTGCATTTCCTGATCACCTGTTTATATTCGGCCTTTACAAGGCAATTTGAAAGGGACCATTGTAGGTACATGTTTCTAAATGTTCTAAAGCAAAGTCAATGTGTTTAGCCAGCCTCAAAACTTGGCTTCTTCAGAACATGCCTCTTGAGACCAACAAAGGGGCATTAAGACATAACGAAGGGCCTTCCTCATGGAGGCACAGAGGAAGGAGGTGGAACAGCTATCCAGGAATTCCTAGGGCACACCAAGCTGCATGTGGACTGAAGAAAACAGCACATTACACACATACTTTCTGCTGTTTCCCAAATGCCTATACATGCTATTGTGAAATCTTGACTAATTTTAACATTAAATTTCTAATAGCCTTTAATTTTATAAATAAACCCACACAATTACAATTATTGCTGCATGAGAGGCTCGTACAATTATTTTCACTTTAAAAAGTTTTATCTGGCTGGGCAGTGGTGGTGCATGCGTTTAGTCGCAGCACTCGGGAGGCAGAGAAAGAAGGATTGCCATGAGTTTGAGGCCAGCCTGGTCTACAAAGTGAGTTCCAGGACAGGCTCCAAAGCTGCAGAGAAACCCTGTCTCAAAAAAAAAAAAATCCAAAAAAAAGTTTTATCTGTTTTAAAAGGATTCAGAAGAGCTGGAGAGAGGCTCAGTGGTTAAGAGGACTTGCTGCTCTTACAGAGGACCAGGGTTCAATTCCTAGCACCCACATGGTGGCTCATAGCTATCCATAATTACAGTTCAAAGAGATCCAAAACCCTCTGACTTCTGCAGGCATCAGGCATACATGTGGCACACATACATGCCTACAGGCAAAACATTCATACATATTAAACAAAAAGAATTCAGAGGGCAGGTACTACGAGCCTACAAACTATTCTAAGGCATCAGCATCCCTGGACACTGTCAGCTTCAATATAAGAAACCTGTGCCTGTTCATGGCTCAAGATTAACCTGGACAAAACTTCCAAGCACAAGAATCTGCTGAGAAAGAGGCCATATTCTCTGTTACCTAGCTCATTAGGCAGGGTAGTGGTAAAGAATTGTTCATAGACCAGAGAGGAAAATGAGCCAAAGAATTCTCCAAGAGGGGCTGAAGAGATTAAGAACACTGGCTGCTCTTCCAGAGGACCTGGGTTCCATTCCCAGCACTCACATGGTTGCTCACAACCATCTATAATGAGATCTGGTGCCATGCCAGAACACTGTATGCATAATTAAAAAAAAAAAGTCAAGGCCCAGCCAACAACCTTCCCCACAGACCGACAGCTGGCACAGTGGTGGTGCAGGTGGGTTGGGAGCTGTTAGTTCCCCTTTTTCCTGAATATAATTTATTTCAGAAAATAATAAAAGAGACTCATATACCTGAAATGTTGGAAACTGGATGCTGTTCCTAATGTAATCACTGAACAACAGCTGTTTCCCTTCCAGGAAATGAGGAGTCTCAGCTCCAAAGTGAGTCTGGAGCTTTTCGCTGTGTCCTCCTCACCCCATAGTCCTTCAGGCACAAAACCATAACCGGATAAACAGATGTGCCATCAGTCTTTTGCCAAAGTCATAACGGAATTTTGTTATTGTTATTGAGACAAGGATCTCATTCTGTGGCCTGAATTTGGGGCAATTCTCCTGTCTCAGCCTCCCAAGTTTTGGGATTACAAAGGCATGAATCACTGTGCTGAATTCTTAATTGAATTCTTAAAATGGTCAAAGCAAAATAAAACTCATAAGCTGAGAAAACAACATAATGTTTGCTATTAAGTAAAAATGATCTTAAAAATCATAGTTTCTTGAAAAAAACAAGACTAGGAGAAGTAGACATGAACCAGAAATCACCACAATGGGATGAGTTCATCAGCTAAATCGAATAAGGACAAAAAACAGATATTAAATCTCTACTGAATAACTTAACGGAAAAGAACTAATTTCCGAAAAAATAAGCTAAGTAAAGCACAGAGACTGCAGAACTGTTTCTAGTGATGAAAGTCAAGACCATTCTGGTTAGACCCCTCCATCTCATTCAGTTTGAGTTTGGGGAAGCTGGAGGCAATACTCAGGTGGTGAGAGGAGAATACAGTGATGGATGCTTTCAAAGTTAGTCTTTGCTGTATGCACTTCCTTACCTGGCCCATTTGATGATGTAAGGCAAATGGTTTAATAGACTGAATGTGTAAAAGGAGTAACGGATAATTTCTGTGATTGTCCAGGCAATAACAAACAGAAGCACACTGTCTTCACTCTGCACCTGGAGGGAAAGGAAAAATATGTAAGAGCAAACAAAGGAACACATGGAAAGAGGACTTTCACAGTCTGCAGTGCCTGCAGAGCTGGCCAGCCACAACCACCCATCTCTGTTCTCAATGGCTATAGCACAGCTCAGAAAAGGGCTTGCTGACCAAAACCCAGGTATTACAAAAGTCCTGCAGAGACAGTGATAGGAGGCTCAGCTTATGGGCCAGCCAGCAGGAGCTGCTAGATGGGAACTATCTAAGCTGGATCTCCCAGGAAAAAATAAATACAGCAAGGTTCTTTGCTACTCTGATGAGGGAAAAGTAAAGTGACACTGGTAGGAGTCAAAAGCAGGTAGGCAGGGAGGCTAGGAGGACACGCTGGTGCCAGAATCTGAATGCAATTGTGTGACAGTTGGGAATCTGAGGACATTTCAAGAACGAGAATGTGACGATTAAAGCACAGGTGGGTAGGATGCACTCAAGGGAGGAAGAGGTGTAGACCATTCATCAGGCAGGCGTTTATGGTGGGGCATTCATGACTTCTTCCCCAGGTCCAGGCTTGCACCCTCTGTGAGGAGAAAAGCTGTCTTGCGGCTCACAGGAGGCAGCTAGAACCAAAAGAGCTGGGACACTGCCTGTTTTTATGCTGGGAAAATGACAACCTTTTAAACTGCCACTACGTGTCTTATAGATGCTGTCCCATGCAGGGGAACTTACGGTTATAATATGAACTGCAGCACACTCCCATCCCACTCTAGTTAATGATTTTTTCATGAGCGAAACCCAACAGAGACACTGTTTCCCACGCCCTCCATGGTCGGTGAGTTGATGTGTTAGAAATCCGACTCAGTAAACTGAGCAGACTACTATGCACTGTTTTCTGTCTTATCCCAGCATCTAGTAGCAAAGGTACAGCATCCCAGCCTTCACTTTTGCTTCTTTCCATCTTCAGAGGCAACAGTTTCTAGCACTTACATTCTTTCTCAGAAAGTGTACATGGAGCAATCCACCTACACGATGAAAGAAGTAGTCATTTACATAGCTATTAACTAAATTGCCCTGACAAAGAACTTCATAAATGCATGGTTACTATTCTCTAAAAATAATAAGAATTTTATACTGTCAAGAGCAGGAGTACTTTCTGCTTTCCTGGTGCTTTTTTATTAGCCACAGTAAGGCCAGAGTGGAGCACCTTCAAAGCCCATGCTAAGAGTCTCAGTCTTCCCATGAAGCTTTGAGTAAAGCCTACTGATACTAAAATCTAAGCTCGTAGGACATGTTGCTTTTTCATGGATTTTGTAAGCCTCTTTATCTGACACTGATGTAGGATTTTATTGGTTTTATTTTATTATTATTTTTTTACAGCTATGGCTAAATCCTTGTGTAAAGACCTCCAGCAGGAAGCTCCTCCAGTGTTTTGTACTCTATATCATCTTGAAAGAGTATGTGATTTAACATATCTTTTGTTTCCCCAAAGCACCCCATGCTTTCCCCAGGAACAAGCTCCACAACTATCAGCGGAGCAAAGGGATTCAACCTACTCAGCTCAGCAGACCCAGTTCCCTTCTTTGTAATACTTAATATTGATTATGTTGTGTTAGTGGCCCCTACATAGGCAGGTAACAAATGAGCAGATGAACCTCAAGCTTCTCTGGTGTAGGAGGTCCTTCTGTATTTGTGTTTTCATTGGTTGAATAAAGAAACTGCCTTGGCCTTTTGATAGAGCAGAACTTAGATAGGCAGGGAAAAGAAAACTGAATGCTGGGAGAAAGAAGGCAGAGAGAGAGAGCTGCCATGGAGTTGCCAGAGTCAGACATGTTGAATCTTTTCCGGTAAGCCACGACGTTGTGGTAAACACAGATTAATAGAAATGGGTTAGATTAAGATGTGAAAGTTAGCCAATAAGAGGCTAGAGCTTATGGGCCAAGTAGTAATTTAATTAATACAATTTCTGTGTGGTTATTTCGGGGGCTAAGCTAGCTGGGTGGCTGGGAGCCGGGCAGCTGGGAGCCGGGCGGCGGCTCATTACAACAGTTTGGCTGCCCAATGTGGCCGACTAACTCCACGTAAAATCTCAGAGGGCTTAAAAATAAATTCTAGACACAAATACACAGTTTAACACAGCTTTTTGCTGTTTGTTGGCAGGGTGCCGCACAAAAATTTTCCTGACTCACCAGCTGGGGGGGTGGGAAGCCACGCAGTTTTAAAACACGGCTTCCTGGGCTGTGCTGCCAACACAAACTCCGGCTATAAAGCATTTCAATGGCATTTTTAGGCCTGGGTATTTCTGTGCCAACTAGGATTGGGAGGAAACTGGCTGAGACCATGCCTGTGACTCAGTGCTCCCTGCCTGGGCAGGCGGCAGGATCAGATTTACTAGGCGTACATAAGCAAGAGAGCATGGCGGATTTCTGCCGCCATACAGAGAGATGTTTCCAGGCTGGGCAGTGCTCTCTGCCTGGCAGATTTGGCTGTAACTCAGATAAAAAACTCATTCTCAAAGTTAAAATGCTGAGTGTGGCTCCTACCTGGGGGCCCCAGAGCTAACAGAAATGGTATGTCCACCATTTTAAAATTGAAAAGAGGTGGAGCCAACATCCAGAGCAACTTCAACCAAGCTGCTTAACATTTTAAAAGCTCTTCAAGACAATAAAAAATTAAGGACAATACAATAGGACAGATTCAGACATAAAAAAACTCTAAATGGGTCACGGTGTTAGATAAAGCACATAGGCTTGAGAAAAAAAAGAAAAAGAAAGTATACAGAGTCATAATATAAAGTTAATGCTTTAAAAAAAGGGTAAAGTCTTTAAAGAGACAGACTACAGATAGTTATAGATTAAAAAAAAGGAAGAAAAATAAGCCATGTAAAAATGGAAAATTCACAGAGAGTCTGGATTATATGTATTATTGTGTCTTCTATAAATTTTTTGACTGTGAAGGAGCTAAGTACAGAGAGATGTTTCATTGTGTGGGCTGCTAAGCTAAATCAGCATGGATATTATAAAGGTATTATGACTTCAGAATTTGGGTCTAAGGATATGATGCTTTGGAAAAGAGGTTCTTTTGTTTTCGAAGATGAGACCCTGTGGATCGCTTCTAGACCAATATGGTATGATAGACCATGCCCTCCTAAAAGGTCACTGTAAACACCTTCAGAAAATTACTTCACTCAACTGGTGACTGAGATGAACCTAACACATAGGATATACTATAAAAGACCTGATTAACAGCACCCCCATTTAGCACAAAGCAGTTTGGAGAGAAATAACTGCACCCATATTTCTAAATATTGTTTATAAATGTTCTCTTACATTTATGTAAAAGATATGATATAGATATGAATAATTTACATTGATTTAAATTTGCTTTATTGATATAAATTTAAGGTCAATTTTGTTATATATATGTATTTCTGATCTTGATTATGATTAAGGTATTGTGATTATGTAGTTCATTTAAAAATATAATGTATAATTAAGAAATATAGGTTAATAGATAATTATCTATAATAGTCAAGTTTGTAGCCATGTTAAGTTAGATTTTCTAGATATATAAAGATATATTTCAGTTAGACAGGCATTCTTCATATCTTTCAAAGACTACAGAATATGGCATTTAATGTTTTAATAACTTAGGGCTTTTCATGACAATGAGACACGTCTGCTCCTGGCAGCACCAATCTACTTCAAGAGAAAAATGAACATCAAAGAGGCTCCTTATGGAGTTTGTTAGCCATTTAGGCAAGAAACTGCTCTTGCCTGGACTGTTGCATAAACTGGACACAAAGAACCCACAGAGAGAGGACTGCTAAACTTGTCTAAAGGTAAGATGATCCTTCAGGGTTCCTGATTCATAAAAGAGTCTAACGAGACATTCTACAGGATACAAAATAAAGTGACTGAACTGTCTTTAAAATTTTCTGCTTTATGAAAAAGTCTGCTGGATACTATGGGCCTGTAGGCTAAAGATGGATGCCCCAACGGTACAAAATAACTTTGGGTGACTGTCCAGGAAGTGAGATGTCTCTGTCATTTCTAGAGTTTTGAAAGTTGCTTACTTCTCGTTTACTTAGGTAATATTATATCCATCTGGAGTCTTTGATGGAGTTAAAGAATGGATAGTTATAATTATAGTTTTCCTTAGTTATGATAAAAGATAAAGTAGATATAAATATGGTAACTGTAGTTCTTGCTTGATAACTGTTTTGTTATATGTAATTTTACTGTGTTAAAGTGAAAGCTTTTCTTTTTTGTTTAAACAGAAAAGGGGAAATGGTGTAGGAGGTCCTTCTGTATTTGTGTTGCTTTCATTGGTTGAAACTGCCTTGGCCTTTTGATAGGGTGGAACTTAGATAGGTGGGGAAAGAAGACAGAGAGAGAGAGAGCTGCCATGGAGTTGCCAGAGTCAGACATGCTGAATCTTTTCCGGTAAGCCATGACGTCGTGGTAAACACAGATTAATAGAAATGGGTTAGATTAAGATGTGAAAGTTAGCCAATAAGAGGCTAGAGCTTATGGGCCAAGTAGTAATTTAATTAATACAATTTCTGTGTGGTTATTTCGGGGGTTAAGCTAGCCGGGCGTCTGGGAGCCGGGCAGCTGGGAGCCGGGCAGCTGGGAGCCAGGCGTCTGGGAGCCGGGCGGCGGGTCGCAGCCCACTCTTGCCTCATTACAACACTTCTCACTTTGACCCAGTCAAGCATGTGGTCTGAAGGAACAGACAGGTCTGAAGGAACATAGTCTCTGTTTAGTTATGTCTCTTTTAAAGGCTATGACTAAGTGAATGGCCATGTTATATAATTATAACTGCTGATCAATAAGAAATTCATCCTTGGTATCAAGAAGGGATTTGAGGAGCTACAGAGATGGTCTAGAGGGCACTTCCAGAGGACCTAGGCTCAACTCTAAGCACCTACATGGTGGCTTTTTACCATTCTTAACTCTAGTTTCAGGGGATTCAATGCCCTCTTCTGGTCTCTGTGGGCACCAGGCACATACATGGTGCACGGACATACATGCAGGCAAAACACTCATACACATAAAATAAGATTAAAATAAAAAAAGAAGAGATTTGGATAAAGTTAGAGGTCAAATCTTTCTGATTTGCAGATAATTATTTAATAACAAGGAACAAGGGCAAAATGTATTGAGTTAAAATCAACAAGATGACTGTAGTAGTTTGAATGTAATGTCCCCATAAGCTCACAGAGAGTGATACAATTAGGCTTTGCTGGAGTAGATATTGCCTTGTTGGAGGACATGTGTCACTGTGAAGGAAGGCTTTGAGGTCTCATATGATCAAGCCAGGCCCCATGTCTCAGTTCACTTCCTGTTGCCTGTACATTAAGATGTAGGACTCTCAGCTCCAGCACAGTCTGCCTACACACCACCATGTCCTGCCATCATAATAGACCTCTAAACCTTTGAACTGTAATCCACCCCAATTTAAATGCTGCCATGGTCATGTTGTCTCTTCACAGCAACAGAAACAATGACCAACAAGACTGGAATTGGTGTCTGTAACTCATGTCACAAAAGTATTAGTCATAACAGTCAAAAGGTGCATGGAACTCAAGAGTACATTAATGGATAAATACATCAACAACTGCATGCATGTATGAACACACAGAATAAGAAATATTATCAAGCCTTAAGAAAATTCTTAGAGATGCTACAACATAGATGAATGAACCTTGAAGATTATTTCAGTTAAATATGCCCTTCACAAAAGAACAAACACCATATGATTCCACTTACATAAGCACATGAAGTCAAACTCAGAGGTAAATAAAGACAGAGGTTTCTAGGTGCTGGGCAGGAAAATGGGGAAATACTGTTTAACTGGTATGAGTTTCAGTTTGGGAAATTGAAGAAAACTCTGCAGATGGAAGGCAATCAAGGGAATATACTTAAAGTAACTTAACTATACACCCCAAAATGATCAAAATGGTAAATGTCATACATATTTCTCCATGATAAAAATAACTTAAAAAAACCTAAATATGTCAAAATCTACAGAAAGAAATATAAAGTCTTCCACAATTCATCAATGAAGTTATTTCAGTACAGACTGAAGAGTACCCTGGCTATGGTGGTTTGAAAGAAAATGGCACTCTTAGGAGGTGTGGCCTTATTGAAGTGGGTGTGGTGTTGTTAGAGAAAGTGTGTCTCAGTCTCCTCCTGCTGCTTTCGGATCCAGACGTAAAACTCCCAGCTACCTCTTCAGCACCATGTCTGTCTGCATGCTGCCATGCTTCCCACCACGATGAAATGGACTAAGCCTCTGAACTGTAAATCAGCCCAAATTAAATGGTTTTTTAAAAATAAGAGTGGTGATGGTCATGGTGTCTCTTCATGGCAACAAAAACTCCAACTCAGACAAAGCTGATACTAGGGACTAGGGTATTGCTGTGAAAAGCCTGACCATGCTTTTGTTGGGAGGAATGTGGGTTTTGGGGCTTTGGATCAGAAAAGCAGTTGAACACTTTAAGTGGGGCTTAATGGCCCATCCTAGTAGGAACATGGAAGACAGTGGTACAGAGGGTGACCTGAACTGTGGAGGACTGGCTCAAGACATTTTAGAAAAGAAGATTAATATGTAGTATTAATCTTGTGACATTTTGGTGAAGAATGTGGCTGCTTTCTGTCTTTGTCCAAAAAAATTTGCCTGAGGTTAAATTGAAGAATTTTTGGATTAAGCGCGTTAGCCGAGGAAATATCAAAACAGCCTAGTATTGACTCTGTGTGGTGATTAGTGTTCACTCTTATGCAGATTTATAGTGAAAAGGAGCAAGCTGAGCAAGGAAAACACAAAACATACAATCTGAGGAGAAAAGGGGCACCACCAGGAAGTGAAATGGAGCTAATGGAGCTAAAGGAGATGAACAGATTAGAGAAAAGTATGATGTTAATTGGAATAAAGGGAGTGGTGACCTCAGGGTAAGATCTCACCCAGTTAAGCTTCCAATTTGTGAAAGGAATTAAAGAAAGCTTAGAGCCAGGAGTGGTGGTAAGCACCTTAATCCAAGCCCTTGGAAGGCAGAGGCAGACAGATGATCCACACTGAGTCTCAGGACAGCCAAACTCAGGCAGTGAAGGAAACCATGCAGAGCGGGCTGGTGGAGATGGAGGGAGCAGCAGAGATGAGCCACAGCAGCAGAGCTTGACAGCTCCAGAGCAGCGCGGCTGTCTCTAGAGTCAAGAACAGACGAAAGGGCTTATGGAGAGAAAGGGCTTATGGAGAGCCGCGCGGCTGTCTCTAGAGTCAAGAACAGACGAAAGGGCTTATGGAGAGAAAGGGCTTATGGAGAGCCGCGCGGCTGTCTCTAGAGTCAAGAACAGACGAAAGGGCTTATGGAGAGAAAGGGCTTATGGAGAGCCGCGCGGCTGTCTCTAGAGTCAAGAACAGAAGAAAGGGCTTATGGACTCTCCTCCCCATTACTAAGGAAAGCCACTGGAGGCCAGATGTGTGTCAGGAGTGTCCCTGGAAGGTGGCCCAGAGAGGCCATTGTGTGAAGCTGAGAAGCCTTGATTGCCTTGGAGACCCTAAAATGTTGGAGGTGCCAGAGTTGTGGGATACCTGCCATGGAAAGCTGCTAACAACAGCCCAAGAGAAAGAAGTGTACTGCAATCAACAAAGCTGGAAAGAGCTGGAGATCTGAAGAGTGCTTTGACATCAGACATGGAGGTGCAGAGTTTGGAGTTTGCCCAGCTGGTTTTTGGTTTTGCTTTGTTTGGTCCAGTATTTTCTCACTATTCTCCTGTTCTATCTGTTTGGAATGATAATGTGTAGCCTGTGTCATTTTATGCTGGAAGTATGTGATCTTCTTTTCATTTTGATTTTACAGGGGGTTACAGTTAAGAGACTGCATGAGTCTCAGTAAAGACTTTGGACTTTTACAGGATTTAGACTATGATAGACTATGGGGACTTTTAAAGTTGGACTTAATGCATTTCTGCATTATGATATGGAAACAGAAGATGGTGGTTTGAAAGAATATGGCCCCATAGGCTCATAGGAAGTTGTACTATTAGGAGCTGTGGTCTTTGTCTCGGTCTCTTCCTGCTGCCTTCAGATACAGATGTAAAGCTCTCAGCTCCATGAATGCCTGTGCACTGTCATGCTTCCCACCATGGTGACAATGGACTAAGTAAGCCTCTGAACTGTAAACCAGACCCAATTAAATGTTTTCCTTTGTAAAATCTGCCATGGCCATGATGTCTCTGCACAACAAGAGAAACCTTAAGACACTGCCTTATGAACCCCAGAAATGGGAGCAAACAGAATATGTTGGGTTACAAAACACACATTCAGCATTCAGCCACTTAATACTGTAGTCCTGTCCCTAAGACTATGTTCTAAATAGATCAGACCCCAGCTAGGGGTCTTGAACTAGCTAGCAGAGTTCATCCTAGAAAAGGAAACAAAGGGCATGTACTTTAAAGCATAAAAGGACATCATTAATATGAGACTAGTAGATAAAAGCAAAAAGCATAGATGCTGGTCTGAGATCAGAAAACTGACATAACAAACCAGATGACTAAGAACACCTGCTACCTCCTAAAGCTGCAGGATTCTGGGCCATGGACTTAAATCCAAACTGAGACCAGGAACAAGGAAGAGTCCTAGAGAGGATGGTGGGTGAGTTGAATGGGCACTGACAAGGGGTCCTGTGCAGTACCTTGGGATGGAATGGTGTTACCTTCCCCTGGAAAGTCACTGGACTGGCTAACAGTTAGACCCAGTCCCAGCAAGAAGGCAGGGGTGAAGAAGGAGGCAGAGGAGAAAAGAATAAAAGATCACTGGTTGCTGGGACTGGAATGTTTTATTTCCTTTGATTAGAGGGTCTTCAGCAGACCACGTCTCATCATTCAGTTTTCTCAGTTCCAGTTCAGGTCTGGTTCCAGGGCTGTATGGTATTAATGCCTCTTACATTCGATGAAAACTAATTTTTTGTTTTTGAAAGCAAAAGTTGGGGCTATTTCACCAGATGGAAAGACACCTATCTAACAGAGGGTAGTGATTCAGAGAGAAACGATTAAAAGCTTTCATAGAAGAGTTTAAGCTAGTGTAGCTTAGGAAGGCATTTTGAGAAGGAAAAGGACAAGTATGTCAAAGAGTTCAGCTTAGTTCTCTTTGTTTACTTGTTCTGGAGACAGTGTAGCTCTGGCTGGTCTAGGATTCACTAAATAGCCAGGCTGATATAAAATCTGTCACTGTCCTCCTGCCTCTGACTTCTAAGTACTGAGGATACAGGAATGAGCCATGACTGGCAATTCAGCTATTTCAAGTTAAGACCTTGAGACATACAGTTTTATCAGCTATCAAGAATAAGAGGAGCTCACTGAATGTAGGGAGGTTGAACTAGGCTTGCATGGAGCCTTCACCCCATGCTCTAGTCTCGTTGAGGTGAGAAGGACTCTGCAGGCTGCCGAAAGAGAAACCTGGGCACCAACCCAGCCCCTTTTCAACCTACAATCTGTCTGTCCTGCCTGTAAGATCTGCTGGGACAAAGTGGCACAGAACTTGTGGGAGTGGTCAACCAATGTCTGATTTAATTTAAGGCCCGTGCCAGGAGAGGGAGCCCATGCCCCATACTGTCTGGATGGTCGGGAACTGGAGGCTGGATATCCCAGAGTCCTAGGATAACCCTAAACTTGACTGGCAAACAAACAAACAAAGAATGAAATGATTCCCAATGATATTCTGCTATACTCATAGATGGGTGCCATGTCCAGTGTCACCAGAGATGCTTCCTCCAGCAGCAGATGGAAGCAGATGTAGAGAACCACAGCCAGACATTGTGCAGAGAGAAAGAGTCTAAATTAAAGATCTCTATTAGGTCCCTCCCTTCACAGCTCAGGGAACCCCTTGGAAGAGGGGAAAGAAAGATTGTAGGAGTCAGAGGGGATGGAGGACACCAGGAGAACACAACCCACCGAATCAGCTAAGCAGGGTTCACATGGGCTCAGAGACTGAAGCAGCAAGCACAGGGCCTACATGGGTCTGCACCAGGCTCTCTGCATATATGCTATGGTTGTTAGCTAGGTGTTTCTGTGGGACTCCTAACAGTGGGAGTAGATATATCTCTGACTCTTTTGCCTGCTATTGGAACTCTTTTCCTCCAATTGGGCTGCCTTGTTGAGCCTTCATATGAAGACTTTTGCCTTGTCTTATTGTATCTTGTTTAGTCATGTTTGATTGTTTTCTCTTGGAGGCCTGCTCTTTTCTGAAGGAAACAGAAGGGAAGTAGATCTGGGGGAGAGGAGAGGTGGGGAAAGCTAGAGGAGTGGAGGGAGGGAAAACTGTGGTCAGAATGTATGAGAGAATAATCTATTTTCTAAAGAAAGAGAGGTTTAAAGCTGAGTATGGTAGGATATAATCCCAGGACTCAGAAGGCTGAGGCAGGAGGATCACGAATTTGAGGTCAGCCTAAGATACATAGTGAAATATTTTTCAGGAAAAAAAGGGGAGAGGGTTGTATTCAAATATTCACAGAAATATCACACTTTATAAGAGTTAAAACAGTTGAAATATCTAGTAACTGGTGACATAACATAGTCATACAGCAGAATATGATTCAGCAACCTCCAGAAAAGAAATCCATATGTACTACAACACAAATGAGTTAAAAGAGTTAAAAAAAAAAACAAAATAAAACATGTGCCATACTGTGTAAAAGAAGCAAAATGTAAAGGTCATTGTCTAGAAAAGGCAAATCTGGAGACAGAAGGTAGATTATTGGTGGCCAGGGGCTGGGTGTACAGTGAACTATAGAAGGGCAAAAAGCATCATATTACAGTGAAAGAATATTCTAAAACTAGATTAAGGTATGTTGGTTGCACAACTTGTTAAATTTACCAAAAAGTAGTGAATAATTAAAATGATATTTTAAAAAATCGCAGTGTTAAAAATCAGTAAAGTTTTTTTAAACAAGATTATAAATAAATAAATAATATTGACTTTTAAGGGTGAAAATGAAAAAGATCATACAAGGCAAAAGAGGAAAAAGGTGATAATTGGGATTTACCAAGGCTCAGAAAGGACAGAGGGCAGGGCTAGGGTGGGCTTCCCCAGGTATCTTTAATCTTAAACACAGGGTCTGTATCCTAGGCTGGCCTCAGACTCCCTACATGGCTAAAGATGACTTTGAATTTCTCATCCATCTGTCTGTACCTCCTGGGTGCTAGATTACAGGCAGGCACCACAATACTGGATTATACAGAGCTGGGGTTTGAATTGAGAGTTTTGCATGTGCTAGGCAAACAATATGTTAACTGAGACACTTCCCTGTCCCCCAAGTGTCTCATGTTGTGTTCCAAGATACATGTTCACAGTGAGGGCACACAGAGGGCAGAGGCACCTCACCGGTGCAATGTGTTATGGGCTAGACCCCACTGCACACCATGGGCGTGGGTCCTGTCCCTGATCTGAAGCAAGGGAGGAGGTAGTGTGTAGGTGGTTTGTGTGGTTTAGCCACAGGAGTTTACACAGCAATTCAAGCTGGAGAAGCAAATGGGTGCAAGAGAGAAACCTTTACACATAAACAGCATCATCTGTCTGACTTTAAAAGGCATGGGGACTATCAGCGCATGGAAAGCTGCCACTTTTGTCGCAGCTAAAGAAAAACAGATGGTGCACATAAGAAAGCAGCTATTGCAGAAACCCCATTCTTCTCAGTCCTTTTGAAACCTGCTGTTTATCACTCCATTTATTTCAAAGAACTCCTGAGATCAAGCTTTATGGCAAGCCTTCTTACTTCCCCTTTCCCTGGGAAGAGAGAGGACAGCAGGGAGGAAGTGAAATGATAAGGTACAGTAAGATGTGAGACACAGGACTAGAGGCTGTTCTCAGAAACACTAGGAAGAGGGTCTGTACCTTGGGCTGCCCAGGCTGCATACCCTAGACAATGGAAGTCAATTCTTTTTTTTTTTCGTATTCTTTTATTTTTTTCCATTCAAAAACATAATTAAATAAATAAAATTTTTACATTTCTTCCCCTTCTCCCGGTCCCCTCCCACTACCCCCCACTCCTCCTCCCTCCTCCTTCTTCCTTAAAAGAGGGCATGGTGCCCTGCCCTGTTGGAAGTCCAAGGCCCACCCCCTTCCCTCCCGGCCTAGGAAGGTGTGTATCCAAAAAGACTCGGTTCCCAAAAAGATAATACATGCAGAAGAGATAGGTCCTGGTGTCATTGTTGATGGCTTCTCCGTCCGCCCCCATTCACCGCCACATTCAGAGAGTCTGGTTTGATCCTATGCTCATTCAGTCCCAGTCCAGATGGATTGGTGCGCTCCCATTAGTTCAGGCACACTGTCTCAGTAGGTGGACCAGCCCCTCACGGTCCTAATGGAAGTCAATTCTTTCACAGTTCCAGAGGTTGATGGCCATCAGGGTGGCAGGCAGCATGGTTGACTGTGGTGAGAGCTTTTGCTGACTTGCAAGCTGGCTTCCTGATGCAGCTTCACATGAGGGTGGAAAGGGAGCTTTTTGGTATCCTATAAGGGTACTTACTAATTCTTCATGAACTCAGCTAAATGAAACATGAACTCAGCCAAAGTTTCCTGCCCAAATATCATCAACATTAGGGTCTTGTCATCAACACAGGCATCTGGGCAATGCATTTGCATGTGTGCAGTAGGAGGGGCATTATGTGGTCCAGAACAATGTTCTAAACCAAGTATTGACAAAATTTTTCTGTAAAAGGCCCTATATAGTAAATAATTTGGGTTGTGCATGACATGAAAACTTTTAAAAATCTTGGTTGCTTTTTATACCCCTTAAAATGCAAAAAAAAAAAAAAATCTGGCCAGATATGGTGGCACATGCCTTCAATCCCAGCACCCAGGAGGCAGAGGTAGATAGATCTCTGTGGTCTACATAGTAAGCTCCAGGCCAGATAGGGCTATGTAGTGAGACTGTCTCAAAAAAAATAAGTATAAACAATTAAAAACTGCAGGCTTGATTTGACCTAGCAGCCAACCCCTTTACTAGGTTTATTTAACTTCCCAACTTTGCCCTTCCTATGACCCCTCTTTACCACACAAATGGGTCTTTCTCTAGCACTCCTTTTAAAGGTTGAGTCTGAAGGACAGGAGGGCAGTCAATATGATTTTCTCTTCATGGCAGGGATATAGTTTGAAAAAGTGGCATGAGGTCATTCCATTGTGCAGATGGCACAATACATTTATACAAATCCAAGTGATGAACCTAGAACGCTCACATCTAGAGTATACACTGCATGTGTTATACATTCATAAAGTGGCAAGGTGGGTGTTTATATCACAATCACCACATGTGAGTCACTAGGCAACAGGAAGTTCAGTCCCATTTTGTGATCACTTTTGTCTGACTGAAATGATGCTCCAAGATACATGACTGTCTAAGGCCAAGGGCATTGTGGAAAAGGAAGTATTCATGCAAGACTATTCACATTACCGTATCTTAGGATCTCAGTAATCTTTGTGCATGTCAAAATACACATAGCAAATGTTAACAGTTCCAGCCATTTATAAATGCATTCATTGGTAGTAAATATACTCACCATACAATATAACCATTACCCGTTTTTGGCCAGAACTAATTTGGGGTTGGGGGGATGGGTGGCAGGCCTCACACAGGGTAGGCAAGCACTCTACCACTGAGGTCTTCCAGACTACTTCATCATCTCAAAAACTCTGTACCTACTAAATTACAACTCCCCATTCTCCCCACACAGCCTCTAGTAACTGCTACTTCAGTTTTTGCCTCCAAGAATCAGTTTGTTCTAGGTACCTATACAGTTAGACTCATTCAGTATGTGAACTTGTGTGTCTGGCTTGTTTTATTTAGCAAGATGCTTGCAAGAAAAGTTTCCTTCCTTATTCATGTCATTGTGTTTAAACCATAGTATTGATCAGTTTGCCTGCTGATGGCTATTGTTGGGTTGTTTCTGCCTTTTGGTTATGGTTAACAATGCCACTGTGAACAGTGTACAAGCTTGTCCTGCTTAGTTCTCTGGTGTGCATACTTAGTAATACACACTTGGAATTGCTGGATCAATTGGAATGGTAATTCTTTTTTTTTAAGATTTATTTATTTATTATGTATACAGTGTTGTGCCTGCATGTATTCCTACATGCTAGAAGAGAGCACCAGATCTCATTACGGATGGTTGTGAGCCACCATGTAAGGTTGCTGGGAACTGAACTCAGGACCTCTGGAGGAGTAGCAGTGCTCTGAACCTCTGAGCCATCTCTCCAGCTCCCCCACATGGCAATTCTATGTGTAGCTCTTTCAGGGCCTGGCAAACTGCTTTCCACAGAGATTGGACCATTTTACATTCCTATAATGCATGGGGGTTACAATTTCTCCACTAGTTATTTGTAGGTTTTGTTTTGTTTAAATAACAGCCACCTAAGAATGTAACATATGACCTGTAATGGTAAAAGTAAAATGCTGCACGTCCCCGAGTGGTGGCAGTGGGCAGCGGGTCCTGAGACCACCGGCAGGCCACAAAGGCAGCCAGTCCCAGGCAGGGAGCCATGCGGTGGGTGAGAGACCAAGAGCAGTCCTGGCGGGTAAGGGACAGATGGATAGGCACGCCATGCAGAGTGAGGTTGGATATTTCCTTAGTGGGTTATGGAAGGGAAGAGGAGAAGGAGGGAGAAGGGGAACGAGGAAAGAAACAGAGGTGGGGGGAGAGGAGAGGAGCCACAGCAACAGTTACCTCTTTGAGAGATGGAAAGGATGAACTCAGACTAGAGGCTGAGGGAAGAACTGCCTCGGGCGGGCGGTGAATGGGGTGGGGAGTGAGCTGGTCTTGTCTCTTAAAGAGACAGGACAGACCTCTTGTTGTGGCTTCAATGTATGCTCTCCTGACTAGTGATACTGGGTTGTGGAGGCCCAAAAACGTGAGCCTATTTCCACAGTTGACCAAAGGTCAGAGAGTTGGAACTTACCTCTATTCCTTCAATGTTATTGTGTTTCTACCTCAAACAAAGGTCCCAAGTAGATTTAGAACAGAGAGTTCTGTTTTCTCAAGGTTATTGTCAACAGGTGTGGCTAATTGCCAGAACTTGTATTTCAGGAATAGAGAAGTAGGTATGTTCCTACTTCAAACATAAGTCTAAGGATCCAACCAATGTTCCAATTCCACCCAGGGAGTGGTTTGCCTATAGAATGTTTGGGTCTAGGGTGTGAGCGTGACTTGTTTTGTTCTAGTAACAGAATGTTTAACTATGGACTAGCCAGTGACCTTCAATTGGTTTGTTCATTTCCTTGTATCATGTTAATGCAATTTTTTGTCTTACTCCTAACTCTTGGGGTCGGGGTATTTTAAGCAATTGGAATTTAAATGTAGATTTCAGTATTCACTGGAACTCCCTCCCAATACTAGTCTATGTTTTTCTGTCTTATTATTTTCACATCTTCATATTCTTTACTAATATTTCTAAATCCCAATGCCCCTACCCTGGCAAGTGATATTTTTGTCAAGGATGGTCCTCGATGCTGGGTGTCTTCTCCTGCGTTTGTTGGTGTTTGTTCCACTTCTTTGAAAAAATAAATGCCTATTCAACTCCTTTGCTTATTTTTTTCAGTAGCTATAAAGGCAACAATAAAGCTATTATACTGACTGTGTCTGAGCTCTTATACACCAAACACTTCTGTACATAAACTGCCTCATGAATTCCCATCTGACAGACAAGGAAAGTAAAGCTGAGAAAATCCAAACCTTAACCTTGAACATTTCTGATTTGTGTTTTTGGGCTACACAGGTATGAAATAAATGGCCAGTACGGTTGGGAAATAAGGTCCTAGGATTAAAGAAGTAAACTAACTGAGTGAATAAACCAATGTGTTAAGAAAAAATAGGCTTCTTCTGGCTGGAGAGATAGCTCAGTAGTCAAGAGCACGTGCTGCTCTCACACAGGACAGGAGTTCAGTTCCCAGCACCCATATGGTGCTCTAGTTACAGGGAATCCAGATGGGGGGACACAGACAGACAGACAGACAGACACACACTATTTGCAACTGTGAAATGAAAGTACTAGAAAGACCAGAGTATTGGAGGAATCAGTCTGACCTCATAACAAATACGTAAACTCACATTGCACATACAATTTAGCTATGGAAGTACATTTAGATGTGTGAGTGCATGTATTCATAGATATAAGAAAGTATGCCTTAGTTTTCTCTACTCAAAGAGCCCATGAGCAATCAATAGCATGTCTGCTGTAAGCTCTTCAACTGCTCAAACTGCAATTCTTTTTAAAACACAATTTTAAATTAAAACTTTTTTTCATATATATTGCTCATGTTTTTTTCCATCCCAGATACTCCTCTCTTACCTACCCACCTTCATCTTTCTCTTTCAAAAAGACAAACAACAAAACCGCTCCTCCCCAACCCAAAAGAAAAAAGGCACACAAAAAACATGGTCTGATTTATATTGGTAACTATTTTTGAACACAGAGCCCGCACTGGAGTGTGGTTGTTATATCCAGTATAACTTCACTGGCTGATTTTTTTCCTATCCCTGCAGTTATCAACTGCAAATACCTTCTTGGTTAGGGCTGGGCTTTATACACACTCTCCTCCATTCTGGGATTTTCAGACTGTGGTTCTTAATACAATTCTCCAACTAGAAGGAACACCAGGCTCCTTAGTAAGTGGCCAATTCTAGGGCAGGGGCAGGGGAAGTACAGGGTAAGTCTTGAAACGTTTTCACTGACTAAGATAAAGCATGACTGAATGATGAAGCTAAGATAAAAGGGCCAGGAAAAGGTCTCTACTGACAAAATCGCTTACAATTTTCACATCAAAATAAACAACAGATCACAATTCACTGATTTTTGTGAAAACTTCTTAGTACAAATTGATATTCATAAATAAATAGGAAAAAGAAGTTACTCCTTATGGTAGAGCAGCAGTGGAAGAAACAGCAGACAGATATTTGATAGCCATCACAGAAGCAGTGCGCACGGTCAGGAGTTAACATTAACATTCCCACAGATATTAATTAATAAAAAAGAAAAAAAAAGCAAAATTAAGGTTGAGAAACCTGGCATTATGAGGAGCTGGTGTTTGGGTCAACACTACTGGCGTAGGACGGCTGCCACGCTATCTCCTAAGGAGTGCGTGGGGCCATTTCTGTGGGTTTCCTGACAAGATGTATGGCTTGGATTGTTAGGAGAAAACTTTGGGTGGATCTATGTTAGAGGCCACCAGAAAATATGCTCTTTAAACCTGTCAATGATGTGAGCATGGGTGCGCACATGTGAAATATCGAGGGGCTTTCCAGACTGGGTTGGAGAGGCCTGACAGGAGCATACCCTATCATCTTTTCTCCTTTCCCTCTGTGTTCTTGTACTCAGAACAGAACCTAAGGCAGACAGCCTACCTCCCTATATATACACACACACGTGCATGCATACACATGTACTTCCAGAAGTACTTATATACCTATGCTGTCCGTATATGTAAGCATATGTATTGCCATTTTAAAAAGGACATTGAGCAGTTAGTGAAGTGTACATAGGCCCCATGGAATAAGCAGCCATGTTGTACCAAGCTGACTTCCTTATTTGGAGAGCTCCATACAGGTGCTTAGTATCTGAATCCCACACCCAAGTATTTAGGGGCAACAGAATGTCATGCACAACTTACTCTCAAGGATAGGAAGACGATAGACAATGATGCACACATGTACATGCACTGGAATAGATGTAGTAAAATGTCAATGGGAGAAAGATTTGAGCTACAGCTATATAGGAGCTCACTGTACTGCTGTGGCAGCTTTTCTGCAAGTTTGAAATTATTCAAAAGTAAACTTCCTTTTTTCCTTGGAAATTTTCATCAGTTATTGTAAAATCATTTTAATAAGCATAAAGAGCATTATTAATTTCTATGTGAAAAATTAATCACAAACATCAGGATTAAACCAAGGGCCTTATGCATTCTAGGCAAGCACTGTATCACTGAGCACATCCTCAGCATAAATAATCTTTTAAACATTATCTAGAGGGCCAGGCATGGTGGTGCATGCCTTAATCCCAGTACTTAAGAGGCAGAGGTAAGAGGATATTTGTGAGTTTGAAGATAGCCCGTGTTGTGGGAATTCATTCCACCAATAGTTTTGTCGTACTGGCCTTAAGGCATGGCTTCTTGTCTGCAGCTGTGATCTCTTAAAATGGGAGAGAGAAGTTGGGGAGGCTCTCTCTTGAGTTGTGAAGACCACAGCATGTGGCCAGTTCCCAGCTCCCTAGATCCTGTGAGTCTGTTCTCCCAGCACCCCTAAATAAACGGATTATTTATATATATATATATATATATATATATATGATTATACAGACACACACACACACATCTTTGTGATTCTTCCTAGTAGCCTAATCTACATAGTGAGCTCCAGGACATCCAGACTTACATAATGAGACTCTGTCTCCAAAAAATAAAATAAACAAACAAAAAAATAAAAATCATTTAGCTGCAAGCTATAGGGGTGGCTCAGTGGTCAAAATGCTTGTCATATAAGCAAAAGGATAGAAAGACAAAAAGCAAGTTGGCTAGTGAGACTAGCCTTATCAGAGAGCTCTGGGTTTGACTAAGAAATGCTTCCTCAGAAGAATAAGGTAGACAGAGATTGAGAAAGACACATCAATCTGAGGCCTCCACATGCATGACTACCTGCACACATAAGCACATGTACTGGCAAACTCATGTGTCCCCACACATATTGCAAGCACACATACACACACCACACACATAAGAAAAAATGAAAAAACTCTTATAGCTGGGTGTGATGGTTTATAGTGGTATATTATTTGTGTTTTAATAAATAAAGCTTGCCTGAAGATCAGTGCAAAGCAGACACACTAGTCAGCCATACAGGCCAGGCAGTGGTGGCACACACTTTTAATCCCAGCAGCCATAACTAGTTAGCTGTGGTGGTAGTGGTGCACACCTTTAATCATAGCACTAGAGAGGAATATAAGATGGGAGGAGACAGGTCTCATTCTCAATCTGAGGATTCGTAGAGGTAGGATCACCCCTTTGTTTGTTTGTGCCTTGGGAGAGGTAAGATCTCTCTAGTGGCTTGGCTGCTTTGCTTTTCTGATCTTCAACTTGAACCCCAATATCTGCCTTTGGGTTTTTATTATTCGTGCTACAGTGGTTCATGCCTGTAACCTCAGCACTTGTGGGGCAGAAGCAGGAAGATTGTCCAAGTTTGAGGGCAGTTCAATCTATAGTAAGTTCCAAGCCAGTCAGGGCTACACTATGAGATCTTTTCTCAAAATTGAAAGAAAGGTCCAGTGAGATGGCTCAGTGTGTAAAGGCACTTGCCACCAAGCCCAAAGACCTAAGTTTGACCACACAGTGGAAGTAAAGAACTGACATCCCTGAGTTGTCCACTAAACTTTAATTGTACCCACATACACAATAGACAAATGAATAAGGACAAAAAACAAAGAAAAACCACCAAAAAAAGAAGCAACTACCCCGGGAATAAATTTAGAGATAAATGGAACTACTACTAGGCTTCTACATAAACTTTTTAGTCCTAAGGGCTCAGATGCACTGGAATAGGTGGTTATGAAACAGTCTTAGGAAAGACATGAACATGTATAAAGAAACTTACCAATCAGGGTCCTGGAGAAAGACTAACAGGTTGGATGCTGGCCCTATGCTGGGCTGGCATTATAATTGTCTTAGAGCATAAAAACACAGGGCAGGCTACAAACTTGCTTTGAAGAAGGGTTAGCCTAGTTAGAAGCTAAAATCAAATTCTTAATAAATGCTTTAGATTAGGATAATAATCATGATTATGATAATGATAGTTCCCATTAGCAGGGATAATTATTCCTTAAGTAGGATAAAAGTAATTATGTGGAAATTTTCACCAGCTACTGTGAAACTATTTTATTAAGTAAAAGAACATATTACTTTCTATGTGAAAAGTCAATTATATCTCTGGTAGAAACCTCAGGACATAGAAAAGGCTTCAAAACAGTTACACAGGAAGTCGCCACTACACTGTCTTGAAAGGGTCAGGCTACATAATGGCTAGAATGTAGTTGACTATTCACTGAGTCCTTCTAGGAGCGAAGGCTCCCTAAGGGCTGCTCTAAGAACTTTGTATATGCTGACTCACAGCACCCTCTAGATCTCCATGAAGGAAGAAATGAGTATGCGGTGTTAAGACTGACACAACCATGAGTTGAGGCAGGAATAGTGGCCAGAGCACCCCCTCTTTTCCTCAGCTTCATTAATGGTCCAGCCCACGGTGGTGTCTGCAGCCTGCTTGACTTGGTCTGATTTGTGCTAGGCTGGACACCCTTCTGAGGGCAGCAGCTGCATTTCTGTTTCTCCCGTTCCCCAGCACTCAGCCCCAAGGACACTGAGGCCCCTGTACTGGGTACCTAGCCAGTCACAAGGGCTAAGTGACTGGGACAGGAAAACATGGTATGGGCAATCTTGGTTCTTTCTTTAGCTTGAATAAAAAAGTAACTTTTTTAGTCATTTATTTCAAGGAATTTTATCCTTGGTAAAACACAGAAATACAGATATAGTGGTTTAAAAAAGACATTTGGACTAATTCTTCATCTTTTAACAGACAATTTCATATTTTAAAGTACTCTTTATGATTAAATCCATGACAGGATACATAACAAACCAGAGAATACCTTTTGTTTGATTTTTGAGATAGGGTCTCTCTACATAGTACTGGCTGTCTTGGAACTTATTGTATAGACCAGGCTGGCCTCAAACTCACAGAATTAGCATGCCCCTGCCTCCCGAGTGCTGGGATTAAAGGCGTGCACCACCATGTCTGGCTAAAATACTATTATTTTTAATGGAAAACATGAACTACATGATAAAAAGAAAAAAATCACTATTTGCCTCATTTAGAGGTTAGAAAAATATGTTGTTGTCAACACACATTTTTCTTAACTTATAGTGACAAAGGAAACTGATTAAAAAATTCTTACCATTGTAAAATAATAACTAAGGACTTTGGGGGCAGTAGCTTGAGACAGAGTCTCACTATGTAACCTAGGTTAGTCTCAAACTTAGAATCCTCCTGTTTCATCTCCAAAATGTTGGTTAGAATTACAGATATGCACCACCACAGCCAGCTCAGGATTATTATTTTATATGTGTGGGCATTTGTCTGCATGTATTATCTGTGTACAACATACATGCAGTATCTACAGAGGGCAGAAGAGGGCTTCAGATTCCCCCCAAGACTGGAGTTACAGACAGTTGTGTGCTGACATGTGGGTGCTGGGCATTGAACCTGAACCCTCTGGAAGAGCCGACAGGCTCTTACCCACCTAGCCATTTCTCTGGCGCCAGGAGTACTTTAAAAACAAAGAAACAAAATGAAAAGAAAATATTTTATTTATTTATTTTTTTTGTGTGTGTATGTAGAAGTCAAGAGGAGAACTTCCAAATGACAGTTCTCTCTTGATACCATGTGGGGTCTGGAGGTTGAACTCAGGCTATCAGGCTTGGTGGTGGGTGGCCTTTACCCATTAAGCTGCATCACCAGCCCAGAGGACTACTTTTGATATGAATGCTGATCTTGGTCTTAGGTATGAAATCAACTGCTCTGATCATGCACTATCAAAGACATATAGGCATGCAGTCAACAAGCAATGCACAACCAATTCTGCATCACGACATTGCCAGGCGTGCAGGTCTGATCTGAATGTTCCTTTTGTCTAGCTTTATGGCTTTCTATGTACTCAGCCCATTTTTCAAAATGCATGAAAGAGGGTCATGGGTACTTTTATTTAAATAGGCTAGCTTGGTCACCATGTCACTGTTTCTGGCTCCTACTGGAACTCTGGAAAGAAAGAGACATCCAGACTTCTTAGATGCACTCATTGAGCAAGTTATTCTCTCTGAACCCTGGTTTCCTCATATGGAAACTAGAGGCTTGCCTTTGTGTGGAGGCAGGGTTTACACTAACTCCTGACCTTTGTCAACATTGTTCCTCAGTCCTAGCTGGGTCTCTCACTTTCAAAGAGTACTATTAACTAAAAAGTTTTCCCACAGTTACTTCGTTCAGCATAACCCATGTGCTGATTATTTCTGATTACATCTGAATGGGGCTATATGTAGTCCAATGTAAGGATTCTGTGAACTAATATTTCTGTAAGCACAGCAACAACAGCTCAGAGAACAATGTCTCCAGCATCAGGTTGGGGTATACTCATACTTCTAACTATACTCCAAGGGGCAGGGAGGGTCTCTGTCACTGTCAGATATATAACAACTAGACACTAGAAGATATCACATTGGCAACACATATTGTGAATGCCATAGTGTTTGTTATGTGTAATGTAATAAGTGCAAAAGTTTCAAAAGACAGGAAATAAAAATCAAAGCTATCATTAAGTATCAATTCTTGGAACAGAGATGAGAATGGTACCCAGTTGTCTCTGTCCACAAGCGTTCTGTTTGGAATTGTATAGTGCTTTAAAAATATTTAAACTAGTTTTTATTTGTTTGTTTGTTCTTTAAACTGGGAGATTTCACATTTTAAAAAAATCCGTATTTTTGCCTTTTTATAAGAAACTCAGACTGGATCTGGCGGAGATGATTAGTTGAGGCACACACTGGCTGCTTTTATGAGATGGTCTGCTCTCACTAGTGCCCACATCACCAGCCTGACAAGCTGAGCTCTCCAAGCTATAGTGCTATTGCAGTCTCATCAGCCTCTACACATGGATTCCTGTGGACCTTCCTGTGAAGTCATGAACTCAAGAGAAGACCTTTACAGCTGACCCAGTAAGACAGCCACCAGCACAGAAGGCAAGAGACAACTTCAAACTCAGGTTATTTTGGTAGAGTCAGAGCAAAGGGGGTAAAAGGGAGAAGCAGACAGACTTTGTCCTGTTTCAAACAAACATTTATGACAGCAATCTGAGAGAACAAAAGTTAAAGCTGGGCCATGTATCAAGAGCCTAGGATACTGGTGATTAGATTCCCCCTGTGGCAAAGCAGGCCCTGCACATGCACACACGACATCCACACAAGAATCAAGTCCATCTTACAAAGTCCAGAAGTGCACCAGGGTTTTACGCCAGACTTGAAAAGGGTCCTCTCTGGAAAATGCAGACAATTTAGTAATATGCCTTATTTCTTTTATGATACATCACTGTGACAATTTGAACATGGGTATTCTGATAATGTAAAGTAAGACATGGTTACTGAGCCCTCTTTCCTAAACACATTGTCTTTCTATAAGGATAGGAGTAACTTCTCCAAGTTCTCCTATAGGTCACAAGACTGTTAACGGACAGTCACCTGACTGTTCACTGTGTAGAACAGCTCTCAGTGGGTGGAAAGTTCCACGAGTCTTGACTTTCATATCCAAGCTTCAAAATAAATGTGCTTATAAAAAGCTACAGTGTATAGGGCACTGCTTGTTCTGCCAAAGAAGCAGGTAATAAGAGAGAGTTCTTCCCACATATTAAAAAGTTTCCACATGAATATTAATCAATGCTTTAAGAATGCCATCCAATGTACTGCAGAACACTCCTGTTTAAACAACTGTATAGGTGAAACCTTTAACTTCTCTTGGCTGACATATCTTAGCAATGCTCATGATGCATGCCAATCTCTTAACTTTGACAGTGGGAAACAAGGATCTTTAAATTCATCCAGATAATAACACTGACGGCACGCCACTGGTATTATTTAACTCAAAAAGGAGAGAAAAGGCATGTGACATGTTTCTCAACAAGGGTGAACCTGGGACATGCTGTCACAGTGGAAATCTCTCTAAAGGGTGAGGCCCACATGGCCTCGTGACCATGTGGTAGAACCACCAATTTCTACCTCTGTGCCAGATGGTGAGAGGACCATGAGTGCCACCCCATTATCAGAACTTGTTTAAAATTAACAGTCCTTTACTTAAAGAACAGCATTCCAAGCACTCCTAAGTTTTCTGACTGCTTTCTTGAAAAAGTATCATGGTCATTCACTAACCATGAGAAACCACACACATGAGAATCAAACTGGATGAAATAAAGGAGGGCGCAGAAGGCTGCATGCACCATGTGTGTAAACCAGCATCTTAAGCCACTTCACATGGAAAGTGTAGATGAGTGTTGGCGCTCACCTGTGATGTCTCCACTGACATCACAACTGTGGGCACAGTTATGTGATACACGCTTTGTCCTGCATGTTATTGCTCAGGTCACTCCCAGCCAACAAACTGAATTTGTTTATTTGGGAAACTATTACTTTAAGTTCAAACAATACTTTCTTCCTTTACTCCTATTCCCTTGATGTCAAAAGCCAAGCATTTTTATACAAGTGACCAGATTTGGCCCTGAACACACTGCCTAATACTGACAGACAACTGCAATAAGACACCAACCAATAGTGTATATGCCTGAAGAGGATGAACTCCAATAAGCTATTGTCAGAATTATCAAAGATAGGAATGATGCAAAGCACTCCATAATATCCATTATAAGCAAGAGCCACTAGTATTTTAAAGGACTAAAATGCAAAATGCACAAAATTCCCTGAAATCCGGGACCTGAAGCAAAGAGGTCACTCTGCCGCCTGAAAGGACTGGAACTGCCAGGGCAGGCCAAGGCAAGCCTGGCTGTACTCCTGAGAGGCCTCAGCAAAGTGGCCTGGACACTCCCTACCAGCCCCAGCCCTTCCTCTGAATGCCGTTTCTCAGAATGAAGACAGTGGTGTAGGCTTCTAGAGAATTGATCTGGTGCTGTTTCTTCTCATGATGAATCGGACACCTGGGGATGCTGTGTGTCAGATTTTAGCCTCAGGGATAAGAAAGCAAAAGAAGTACCAGGAGAAGCTTCATGTGCTGGGTGTTTGCAGGAGAATGAGCTCAGCAGGAAGAGGACGATGCAGGGCGCAGTGTGCAGTTCAGAGAAGAAAAAGTCTAATATTAAAGAAAACTTAGTCAACTTTCTGCTTTTGCTGAGCTTGGACTTACTCAACTATAGATTGACCGGAGGAGTGGGGGCGGGGGGTTGTGCTATATTCTGTATGGAGTGATGATAATGTTGAACAGTTTACAAAGGCAGTTGTACTTCTTAAACAATGACTTAACTCTCACCAGAGGACATCATATTCTGAGTGACAAACATGCTCCAGGAGAGCCTGACAAGAGCTGAGAGGGTTGACTGTGGGAGAAAGAGGCAGCTTGAAATGGCAGAAGTGAACCTAGGGCAAGCCTAATGGATCTAAGTATTTTCAATATTTTGATGTAGAATATTGGAACTTAGCAAGTAGATAACAGAGAGAAAAAGACATTCTGATTTTGCCACAATCACTCAAGATTGGTAATGGCAAAAGAACAATTTAGCACAGATAAGAAATACAATCACCAAGTGCCCGCAAAGATCAGACATAAAAATGATATTCTAGAGTGCTGCCTCTACATAAGAGCTGTCTAAAATTTGACAGTGCTTGATTAACAATCAAATAATGAAGTTTTTTTTGCCTCTAGGAGTGGGCTAATTTTAAAAGTGAAGGTGATGTGCATCCACCTACAGGAGTATCTAAAATAGAAAGTAAGGAAATAGATGGAATGGGAGAATGTTAGATGCCTAGCTTTCAAGGGGACTACAGGATACTGAGCTGTGTCTCAACAGTATGAGATGGCTGGAGTATCACTGTGGGGAGGAGACAAGAGAGACTGGCATTGGACAGGCACAGCATTCAAGACAATGACACTTCTATAGACACAGTATCTCATCCCCTCCTTGAACAATAAGGAATCAAAGCTGATCTTTTTTTTTTTTTTTTTTTTTTTGAAACAGAGTTTCTCAGTAGCTTTGGAGCCTGTCCTGGAACTTGCTCTGTAGACCAGGCTGGCCTTGAACTCATAGAGATCCGCCTGCTTCTGCTTCCTGAGCACTGGGCTCCACCATTGCCTGGCTCACAGCTGCTCTTTCTGCCTCACCATGCTTGTGGGAGAAAAATAGCTGTAGGATGAGCCCTTCTTCCTACAGTGTCCTTTCTGCACTTTCACAAGCTTCTGACTGATTTCTAGCTCCCTCCACCTTGTTTTCACATATTCTTACTTACAGCTGTGAGGTAGGAGCAGGGAAGATAAGAAAAGCTTGAGGAAGCTGAAGGGCTTTGTCCTAAATTGAAAGTGTCAGAGACAAATCATCAGCCGCATTGCCTCCATGTTCCCGAATGCTGGGTTCCATTTACCTGATAATAGTACAATTGTCCAGGGCAGGCACATTTCTAGAGAAGTCCCAGGTAGAGAGCTTCTGCACAGCACTGTCTCAGGTAGAGACCTCCTACACAATTCCCAGGGCTGCTGTAGGCACCATGCAGCGAGGACCACAGCATGAAGCAGCTGTAGTTCCCAACACCTCTCTAACCAAACAAATGAGAAGCCGTTTCGTTTCCTAGATGCTTCAAATCCTTGAAGGCAGACTACTTCTCCAGCTTCCTTGAAGAAAACACCAGAGCCTACATGGGAATTATACTGAGTGGTTTAAAGGAATTCTAAGGATCTCCTTAAATCTGCAGGAATGAGATAGGGATCTCTGGAGCCCACTATTTTAGGATTGTCTCTACATTATCTCCCCCAATTAGGAATCCCAAATGGCTTTGTTGTAGCCTCTGTCATCCTGTGACCTGCCAGTACTGGGAGGTGGGAGAGGGAGGAAATTCTACGGAGGCCACCAGAACACCCTGGAAGCCAGGGAATGGCATTCATTTAAAGGTGTGGCCATTGACTATTTTTAAAGTTGATTTATTTTATGGCTTGCCAGGATGTACAGGTACCATGTGCAGGCAGTGACTGTGGAGGTCAGAAGAGGGCATTAGATTCTCTGGAACGGGGGTTACAGATAGCTGTGGGTGCTGGGAACTGAACCTAAGTCCTCTGGCATAGTAGTCAGTACTCTTAGCTGCTGAGCCATCTCTCCAGCCCACCACTGACCTTTCACTGTTGTTGAGACAGGGCCTCAAGTATCCCACGTTACCTTCCAAATCCCTATCTAACTGATGAGCAGTTTGAACTTCTGGTTCTTCTGTGTGCATATGCTACCATACCTCATTTATGAACTGGGCTTACTGAATGCTAGATAACTCCTCTACATCCCCCAGCCCCAGCCACTGACTTCCCTCCTAAGGAGCTAGAATGCCTGGACTTTGTATAGGGACATGATAACAGGAGAACTATAGAACCCTACATTCCTAGGTATTTCTGCCAGTAGTACAGAAGTTAACTGGCATGCCAGGAATGGAGCCCAGTGGAGCCAACCTGAGAAATAAACACATGAAGTACAAATGAGAAGACCTGGAGAGCAGGGCTGCTCAAGGCTGTTGGAGCTCCCACCACCCCAGATGTCTGCCCTGTTAAGTTTCAGTACTGCACTGATCCCAAACCTCCTTTGTATGCCCCAAGTCCTCCCTTCTATAGGTCACTGTATATTGAAGGTATGTAGCTTTTTGAAGTTTTTATTTTATTTTTATTTTTAAAAGATGTGTATGTGGGGCTAGAGAGATGGCTCAGTGGCTAAGAATACTTGATGTTATTGTGGAGGACCCAGGTTCAGTTCCCAGCACCCACATTGTGGCTCACAAACGTTCGGGGGTTCTAATTTTCCTTTTTGGCCTCCATGGGACATCAGGCATACATGTGATGCAACATACATACGTGCAGACAAAACAATTCAGATACATGAAATAACTAAGTGAATCTTTTAAAAACTTAAAAAACGTGTATGAATGTGTGTCCGTGTATAGGTATATGCATGAGAGCAGGTTAGGAACATATCCAAGAAAGACTCAATCCTATATCTCTACAAATCAAATATATATCCTACCAAAATGTCTAGTCTACTTTTGTATACACTAGAATGAGAGAAATACTCTTGTAGCTCACTAGAATGTTTTCATCTAAAAAGTTTGTCTAGCATGATTCAAATATAGCATTTAAAAAGTACCTGTTGGCACTTGATAAACATATATGAGCACAAACTTTACACAAGACTGCAGGGCTGTCGTCTCTGTCTGGCCTGTTGATAAACATATATGAACACAAGCTTTACACAAGACTGCAGGGCTGTAGTCTCTGTCTGGCCTGTTGCTCCCTTACACAATTCACTTCTCCTTTTTTATAAATAAACATGTGAGAATAATCTAAGAATGAATTTAGGGCTCTTGAATTTGGGAACAAGGACTGAAATGGGAAGTAAGACCAACAGAGCACAGGTATCTTTAGGGCATTTCTCAAAGCTTAGAACTCATAAGATTATCTGAAAAACGTTCATTCCTTGGCCCTTGTTCCAGATATCCTCTATATCCGAAGTGGGACCTGAAATTTGCATTGTAAATAAACATTCTTAGTAATTTTGGTTCAAACAGTTCATGAATCCTAACTTTAAAAAGGTTTACAACTTTAAAGCAGATAAGCCAGTGAAGGAGAGAATCACCCAAGAGCCATGAGCGCAGTGACAAAACTTGAAAAGCAGGACCGGGATCTCAGCGGTGGTGTTTGCCCACCATACTTGAAAGCCTGGGTTGAATCCCCAGCACTGGATAAAACCAGGCATGGTGGCACATGTCTGGGATCATTGTTCTCAAGGTAGAGATAGAAGGATAAGCATTTAAGGGCATCCTCAGCTACTTGGGAATTCAAGGCTAGCTTAGGAGCTATGAGCCCTTGCGAGACAGCTAATTTCACTTGTTAACTTGACATGACCTAGAATCCCGAGAAGAGTCTCAGTGAGGGATTGTCTAGATCAGCAGTTCTCAACCTGTGGGTCACAACCCCTTTGCAAATCTCTATCTCTAAAAAAAATCAGTTCATGATAGTAGCAAAATTACAGTTATGAAGTATCAATATTACAGTTATGTAATCAAAATTAGTTATGAAAATAATTTTATGGTGGGGTCACCACAACATGAAGAACTGTATTAAAAGGTCATAGCATTAGAAAGGTTGAGAGCACTGGTCTAGATGAAGTTGGCTTATGGGAATGCCTATGGGTGACTGTCTTGATTGTTTTTGATGTAGGAGGATGCAGCCCACTGGGGGTGGTACCATTTCCTTCTTCTGGGTCCTGGACCCTATCAGTGTAGAGAGTGGGCTGGGTAAAAGGACGATGTATATTTACTGTCTTCCTGCTACTGACTGGATGTGACGAGCTCCTCCATGCTCCTGTTTAACTTACCCACAACGACAATGTAATCTGGAACTCTAAGTGGAAAAGCCCTTTCTCCCTTAACACTGCTCTGTAAGGTGTTTTTATCACAGCAACAGAAAGGAAACTAGAAGGCCCTATAACACAAAAGGAAACAAAGTACACAACAAAACAAAAACTCAAAAGCAAAGTGCTGCAGATAAGTCCTGAGGGGAGGCCCACCTCTGATCTGCACAAGGTGTGCTATCGATTTGGTGGGAGACTCATACTCAGTACGCACATGTCAAAATGAAGTGTTGAAGAGGAAGCACGGCGTGGGTCCTAGGCAGTGAGAAGGGTGAGAATAAGGCATCTGTGATGCGGGGTCAAGACCCTGGACTCAAGCCCAACTCCAAATCTGCCCTTTGCTGGTGTGATAGTAACTTTGCCTCTCTAGCTTCCAAACTAACAGAGGGCCCAATTTACCTCCAGAGACCATGGTCAAGAACAAGTGATAAAACTTTCTGTAAATTATAATGCATCAAACAATAATCAGTACAATAATAATAAGGCACCACACACTACTTTCTTAAATACTAATTTTGACATACTTCTAATCATTTTGATGAATGGCAAGAATAGTAGAGTACTGCTGGAGAGATGGCTCAGAGGTTAAGAGCACTGACTGCTCTTCCAGAGGTCCTGAGTTCAATTCCCAGCAATCGCATGGTGGCTCACAACCATCTAAATGGATCTGATACCCTCTTTTATCATGCAGGACTATATGCAATAGGGTTCTCATATACATAAATAAATCTAGTGGAGTAAATGTCTGGAAGCCCAGAGCGTGCCACAGACAGGTGCCAAATAAGCTGCCTGGAGTGATTCAAAGAATGTGGGGAAACAGCCCTTGCTCCAGCTTGGTAAATGGTAAGGAAAGGAGTCGAGGCTCTATCTTTGGGGTACAGTTTTATTTTATGAAAATCATCCCCAATAAAGGGGTAGAGCTTCTCCATGGCCCTTGGCTGGAAGTCTTGAACTTCCCCAACTATTCTCCACAGAAGACCTGGGGCTTCCCTACCAAGAGCACAGTGCTCTAAAGACTCAGGGATTGGGTTTTCAGAGGCCGAGTCAAGGAAAGAACAGAACAGTGGTCTAGCTGTGTGTCTAAGAGTTTCAGAGGGCCGAGTCAAGGAAAGAACAGAACAGTGGCCTAGCTGTGTGTCTAAGAGTTTGAGGCCAAGCTCAGCTGTTTGAGAACAAGCGAGTTCTGTTTCTGAAGGGAGTCACAGTGAGAAACAGAAAGTGAACTCTTGCCCATTGCAATTCACTTTAAAGATCTTAGCCCTGTCTCAGTTCAATTAGAAGACTCACACTCAGACCCAAGAGAGAGTGAGGGACCAAGTGCCAGCAGAAGCCAGATGTGGAAGCAGCCAGGTCAGATTCGGGATAGAAGGAAACCTCAGGACAGACTAGGTCAGCTAGAGTTGTGGACTGCCTCTTGAAACTCCCCTCTCACCTCCATGCTGATTGTTGCACCACAGCTTTTCTTTGTTCATATGTATAATCTCTTTAAAAGGAAATGTAGGAATGATATTTGCTAAGGAAAAGCTTTAGTATAGATAATTTTCTCTTTTTTTTTTCCTTTTTCTTTTTGAGACAGGGCCTATCTATTTACCCCTGGCTGTTTCAAACAGAGATCAGCCTGTTTTCTGCCTCCTAAGTGCTGGGATTAAAGGTGAGCATCACCAAGCAGGCCCACCTAAGACACTTTCTCGACAACCTTATTACTGTGGTGTCACAAGCTGAGACTGGGTCCTTACGGTGTAAGAGAAAACTCTCTGATCATCTTTAGTTCCACAATGTGACAACTCAGGCTGGTATGGAAGCACACCTGGGACGTGGAAGGAGGAGGATTAGAGATTCTAGAGAGTTAACTCTGAAGCAAGCCTGGGCTGCATAAGAGCCCGCTTTTTTAAAAGGAAGGAACGAAAGGGAAGGAGTACACTTCAACATAAAAGTCAGATTTTGAAAGGTTTATGAGTTCGACCTCAGCACATCACAAAATTACAGGAAAAAAAACAAAAACAAAACACCTTTAATCCCAGCACCAAGGAGGCAGAGGCAGACAGATCTCTGTGAGTTTGAGGCCAGCCTAGTGTCTACAGAGTGAGTTCCAGGACAGCCATGGCTACAGAGAAACCCATCTTGAAAAACAACAACAACAACAACAAAAACACAAGAGGAATTAGCACCGAAGGCAGAGTAAGAATCAAACCCACGTAACTTTTGAGCAAGAGGATTACTTGCTGTCCCATTTAGGGAAGAATATGACAAAGAAACTGAGAACTATAGAAACTGATACAGTATTTATGCGGTTCCCATGGTTACAGCACAGGCTGGATAAGACAAATACGGCTACTTTTCAGATGCTTTAGGAAATGGAAGGGAAGTCATATACAATGTTGGACACAACAAATGGAATTACAATTTCTAAGAAACCTCAAGAAAGAAAAAATAGCATTTGGCTAAGACATGGGGCCAAGGACAGGTAAGAGATAGCAAACAGCCTGGCCCCTGAAAACACAGTAAAAGATTTTTCAATTTAGCTGTCAGGCAACTGGTGTGTGTGTGTGTGTGTGTGTGTGTGTGTGTGTGTGTGTGTGTGTACTGGAATCAACAAAATGATAAATGAGTAGTTCTGTCTAGAGCAAAGAAATAAGATCCTGGGTCAGCAAAAATGCTGAATTCTATTTACTCAAGAAAAGAATAAGTCAAGTAATCAATAAAGTGCACTAAACAAAAGGATTCTGAAACACAAGGATACAGAGGTGACAAGAAGATGGTGAAATTCACTACATTAGGTCTTCAGAAACTGGCAGGTTAACATTAGCAGAAACTGGATCACTTTGGCTGCAGAGAAACAGCTGAGAGTACCCGTATGAGTATATCCAATAACACTCAAATGTGATATTATATTTGGAACCACCTGCTAAATGTCAAGTCTGCACATCTGGCAGGCAGTGTGGTTACCAGAGCTGATGGCCAAGTCTAGCACCTGTAATCTACAAAGACATCTAATAGCTTTTAGACAATCTGTTTCAATGGTCTGTTTAGGAAATCTGGGAATCTAATGGAATTGCTTTATTTGAACTGCAAGTATTTTTGGGAGCTTGTCCACCTGCTTTGGCAACCATGTTAATAAGCAGAAGAGTGGTCACGGAGGCAGCTAAGGCATTAACACCTGGATAATCAATATCGGACTGTATTTGCAAAGTGACTGAACAGTCTTTATTGAACAATATTTTGGTTCCACGTACTGCATCTCATTATTGAATCCACATAATCATCTGTTTAAGGTGTAAGTAAGCAGCTAGGCCTGGTGGTACAGGCATGCAATTCTAACCGCTCTGGAGGCTTAGCCCTAGGATCACAGTAATTTAAGGTCTATGTGGGACAAAAGAATTCAAGGGTGACATGAGTGACTCAGTGAGATGCTGCCTCAAAATAAAAAAAGTGAAAAAGAGGACTGGGGATGTGGCTGAGTGGTAGAAATATCACGCATGAGGCCCTGGGTTCAATCCATATACTGGGGAAGAATACAATTGAATTACAATTAGGAAATATTTTAGGTTACTTGAAAATATTGGCAAATAAAATTAGGAGTTATTGGTTACAATGAAAAAAATTATAGTATAAATTCATATCATATAAATATATAGTGTATTATACAGTATAGTATACATACAAAAAATGTATGAGGAAGAAATATACATTAAAGATACGTGGCCGGGCAGTGGTGGCTCATGCCTTTAATCCCAGCACTTGGGAGGCAAAGGCAGGCGGATTTCTCAGTTTGAGGCCAGCCTGGTCTACAGAGCGAGTTCTAGGATAGCCAGGGCTACACAGAGAAACTCTGTCTTGGAAAACAAAACAAAATAAACAAACAAAAAGGAAAGTAACAAAAACAAAAGAAAAAAGTGTGTAAAAGAACTCTAAATGAGCCAGGCGGTGGTGGCACACACCTTTAATCCCAGCACTTGGGAGGCAGAGACAGGTGGATCTCTGTAAGTTCGAGGCCAGCCTGGCCTACAGAGCCATTTCCAGGACAGGCTCCAAAGCTATAGAGAAACGCTGTCTTGAAAAACAAAACAAACAAAACAAAAAAACAACTCTAAATGAAGACATTACATGGTATTATAAGTAACTCAACTTCCCTAACTCTGTGACAATTACAAATGAGAACAGAGGGTTTTATGTTATACTAGAATTTAATTTCCTTTTTCAACTTTTAAAACTGTGGCTACTAAAAGTAGGTACACAATTATTTTGCATGCTTCCTGCATAGTAAGTTTAGATAGATCTTGAAAGAATGAGAGATTAATAAGTAAAGTCCATGGATCTGTTCATTCCATGTGAATATAAGAAAATGATAGTTTTTAATCCAAGTTGTTTAAACTTTGGCTAAGACTTCATTAGCTATGTACATTTTTACCTGTATATCATGGGTCAATTTTTTAAAAATTAGAAAAAAAAAGCCTCATTAGCTGAAATGCAAATGAGACTGTCAAAAGAGATATGACCAACACTAAAGTTTTCACAGGATTTCAGAATAAAGGACAAAGAATACACAAGATTAAAGTTAATAGATAGATAAGCAATCACTAGAAACTTAGGGAATCCCATGGTGATGCTAACAGGCTGTAGAGACTGTAAGCCAAAGATAAGTCTTTGTACCTGCCAATACTCTAACTCCAGGTAACAATAGTGATTAAAAAACTGACATTGGAACATCGTAGAATCCTCCTCAAAACAACATGAAATAAACCAATGCTTGGCTAGGGATTCACACCTGAGGTTTTCTCCCAGTTCTGGTGGTGAGCGTTCCTGGACCTATATGAACCACCTGGCACATGTAACAATGCCATTAGCCCAGACTAGTGGGCTGGAAACAAGTTTGCTTCTCCTGGTACCACAAAAACAGAAGTGTTCCCCATTCTCTCCAAATGATGCAGAAGCCAACATGCTGGCTACAGACAGACACCAAGGCAAACAACTGAGTTGCTGAGAATATGCACACCCAACTTCCATGGGAACTGAGACTCCAGGTCTTCAATGCTGACTCAGCTCTCTCCTGAGCAACAGTGCAGACTGGGAGTATGGTTTTCACTTTTGACCTAACTGTACCAGTGTACATGAACTTTAACTTGGTTATTCTGAAATGATCTGAATTCTGTCTTCAGCCAAAACAAAAACGTACAAGAAGAGCTCACTGCTGATATTCCCTTTACTCACCTCTTTGACACTATGTGTTACTGCCCATATTAGGAAAACTCTTGACATCACCTGGAAAGAAGTCAGGACAACAGAAGATGGCACAATTCCTGGAAGAAATTTAAGATGTGTAAATTAATGTACTTTAAAAATCACATAATATGTTTTCCAAAATTTTCAAATTTAAATGTCTACAGTCAACACCATCTCCAGCAACTGACACCTACTATGTGGCTATAGATTGAGTCTGGCAATATCACTGAAATTTTTTTCCTGCCCCAAGCAGTAACACTGTTCATGACAACTAAGGAAGCTGGCTGGCTACCTTTCTTAAGCCAGTGACCAACTACAATATTTTTAATACTTACAGACAAAACAAAACCACCACCCAACCATTAAACAAGGACCCTGATGGTTCATTTTCTAATCTGGCTTTCGTGATGACTAAGCAACTATGAGCAGGAAATCAGTCCTACTTATGTCTAATGAATGCTGAAAGTTCCTGGATATAAAACTTAAATATTTGGCCAACAAGACTAGCAAAAATCAAAGTTTATTATCTTAAAACAATTTTTTCTCACCTTGTTCACTGCAAGCATAAGTCTAATTATCCTCTCAATATACTCAGTTTATAACATGAGAACATCTTTATTTTAAGTAATCATCAAATTCTACTAAGTTTATACTTCTTTGGCTTCAAATGCTATAGCTATAACCATGACTCCTACACGTAGCATTCTTGCCTCCTTTTTTTTTTTTTTTGGTTTTTTGAGACAGGGTTTCTCTGTAGCTTTGAAGCCTATCCTGGAACTAGCTCTTGTAGACCAGGCTGGCTTTGAACTCACAGAGATCCAACTGCCTCTGAGTGCTGGGATGAAAGGTGCACGTCACCACCACCTGCAACATTCTTACTTTATTAAAACTCCCAAATAAACCATCATTTGGAAACATTCTCTTTGTGATGTTAAAGTAGCATGGAACTGCTTTTAAAATGAGATTTGAAAGCCAGCAGCCCTTCAGATTCCCTCTGACCTCACTACTGCCAATGCCTATTCTCACTTGCTAGACCCCTGAGGTTGAACATGGGACATTCTGCACCTGCCATGAGCCTTCATCCCAGTCAGTATCTGACTCCTTTAAAACCAACCTTACTTCAGCACAGTCAGTGGACCATCTGTATCCTGCAACATCTCTATTCTTCAGCACCCTTACTGGCTGTCCTCACCATTTCAATTCTTCAAGCTCCCTAAAATACAGTCTTCTGAACATTTATATAGCAGGACAAACTTGTACGAGACCATGTACGAGTCAGATGGAGCTACAATTGTCACCACAAGCTGGCTACAACAGGAAATCACTTTACATCTATTTAAGGGATGCTATACCGTGCTAAAAAAAATGGATTTTTAAAAAGAAACATGGGCTTTGAAGAGGGAGAGTTTGGCTCCTTAAAGCAAGTAAAATGAGAATGTCAAACACAATGTTTGGCATATAGAGGCATGTAGAATAAATAGAAGAAACTACAAATGCAGAGATAGACAGGTAAATGGAATACATATTGAGTCCAGACAAGAATCTTCACCTTTACACTCACCTGATTTTCAATAAGCATCTAAGACAATTTGACAGAAAAATGATTTTATTTTCAACAAACTGGTGCAATTGGGTACTCGCAGGTGAAAACAAAGGACTTACACAAAACCTGACTCAGGAGCTAAAATGGCAAAATGGTTAAGAATGCCTACTGCTCTTCCAGTTTGATTCTCAGCCCCTATGTTGGGTGCGATGCCCAGTAAGTTCAGCTCTAGGGAACCTGACATCTCTTCTGGCCTCCTTGGGCACCCACACACATGTGACAGAAGCACACTGACACACATACATATTTAAAAAAAAAAACAAAGAAATTAACTCAAGGCTGGGGTTCAACTCGGTATCAGAGCACTTCCCTATGAAGGCCCTGGGGGTTTGAGTCCTTGCCATTCATGTGCGAATGAGCACACACACACACACAGACACACACACACAGATACACCTACTCACCACACACACACACACACACACACACACACACACACACACACACACACACACAGAGAGACACAGATACACCTACTCACCACACCCCCCACACCACCTACAGGGCTGAAACCCTAAAACTCAGTAGAAAACAGGTACAAATCTTGAAGGTTTGAATCACATAATAGTTTATGAGATATGGCACTAGGAAAAAAATATATTTGGCTCATAAAATCCAAACGCTGTGTGCTTCAAAGGATACCAAACAGGAAGTGAACACAGCTCTGTGTTCCAGTTTGGATATGAGGCTTGGTGCCCAATGTAACAATGTTCAGAGATGAGCTTTGGGGAAGTGGCTGAACCATGAAGCTATATCCTGCTAAAAGTGCCCTGACCTCAACAATGGGCTAATTCACTGATGGGTTCCTTGACAGGACTAAGACTTCAGGAGGTAGGCTCCACCTAAAGGACATGGGTCACTGGGGCATGTCTTGAGAGAATGCGTATTGTCTTTGGATCTTTTCTTGGTTTTTGCATTTTTCCTGCATCCTGCCATCATCAGAGAAATAGCCCCCTTTGTCCCATGCTACCTCTGCTGTGATGCTGCTTTACAGTCCCACAGTAATGCAGCTACCTGAACATGGAATGAAAGGGTGAGTCAGGATAACCCTTCAATCACAGTGATGGAACGCTAACACACCATAGCCAGGAAAAGATCTGCAATCGTATCTAACATATGAGAAACTTTTACAATTCCATAATGAAAAAAATAACTGAATTAAAAAAATAGTTGAAAAGAATGTGAAAAGCCACTGAACATCATTAGTCACCAGGAGACACAGATCAAAATCAAATGAGATAGACTTCATACCAGCTAGCACAGCATTGCTGTTTGGACTGTAAAACAGTACAGCCACTCTGGACAGTTGTCAGTGCCTCAGAGTATTAAACACTGAGTTATACACAGGCATGTGCATGTGCGTACACGTACACACACACACACAAATTTTGAGCGCACAAAATTTGTTGATGTATGTTCATAGTGATGTATATCTGTATATGAACTGAGAATAAGTGTCTGTCAACAGGTAAATGGGTAAACAAAATGTGGTATACTCTTAAAGATAAAGATTAATAAAAACACGGGGCTCAGAAATTAAAAGCCCTGGTTGCTCCTCTAGAAGACCCAGGTTCCATTCCAAGAACCCATATGTCAGCTCACAGCTGTCTGTAACACAAGTTCCAGGAATCTGATACCCTCTTCTGGTTTTTGTGGGCACCAGGGATGCAAGTGATACACAGACACACAGACAAATGAAACATCCACACACATAAATAAAAACTGAAAATAAAATAAAAAGATATACATGTTTGAATTTAATTCTCAAATAATTAAAAATATATTAAAAATGAAACAAATGTAAAAAGTAATGAAGTACTGATATATGCCACAATATTGATGAAACTTCAAGATACTAAATTGAATTATAAGGGCAAAAGGCTATACAAATTTATATGAAAGTACATCTGTGGTTATCTAGGGCTGGAGTTTTGGGGGAAATCGGAAGTGACTGTTAATGCATTTCCTTTGGGGTAATGAAAATGCTCTAAAATTGACTGTGGTAATGGCTGCACAGCTCATTTCACACTCTAAATGGGTGGATTATATCTGAATAAAGAGATGTTATTAAAAATAATATGAGTGAAGTGCAAAGCCTGGTTACATAATTATTTAACACAGCTAAAGAAACTAATTAGCAAATCAAACATTTAGCTAACACTTTGAGTAAGTTTTACAAAAGAGCTGGAGAATTAGATTTTTATGAGCACCAAATATTTGTTGCTTAAGAAAAGATGAATGTTTCTAGCTGCTCCTTTTCCTCCTGCTCTAACCTAAAGACCAGTTTATTACAAAAACCTATGGTTTTGCCCTAATTTTTGCCCATCTTCCTTGTCAATTAAACAGTGTGCTGGCCACTGAGCTGCTGATGTTTCTCGCAATGCTCCAGGATGCTGTTGTGTTTTGGTGAGGTTCAGAGTCGGACTTCAGAGCTGTAAGCTCAAAACTGATTTGATCTCACTCACCAGCAAGAATGGAGCACTGGGAAACTGACTTACATTAATCAAATCATGTAAGATACTGTAATAATTCAAATATTTATCTACTCATCTGTAATAGTGGCGTAGCTTTCTACTCATCTGAAGCCAAAATCAGGCTGCTCAGAAGTGTGGCTTTAAATAAAGAGTAGAAGGAAAGTGCAATTAAGCTGAGCACTAGAACCCTTCCCACCCCAGCAATGGAATCCGGGGCCTTGTGCAGGCTAGGCAGGCATTCTACAACCCATACCCACAAGCGAGTCTTTTATATTTTAAGATTTATTTATTTTATGTATATGAATGTTTTGCCTGCACATCTCTTTTTTTTTTTTCATTTAAATACTGCCTGGCCCATTATCTCCAGCCCCTTATTGGCTAACTCTCACATATTATTTTAGCCCATCTCCATTAATGTGTATCGCCACTTGAGTTGTGGCTTACCGGCATGAGTCTAACCAGTGTTCATCTTGTGCTGGAGAAGCATGGCGTCTCCTGCACATCTCTTGTATGTGCACCACAGATATGCCTGGTGTCTGAGGTAGTGAGAAGAGGCTGGAACTGGAAGTATGGATGGTGGTGAGCTGGGAACTGAATCCTGGCCTTCTGCAAGAACAAGTGTTCTTAACTGCTAAGCTATCTCTCTAGTCTCTAACAAGGAGTTCTTGTGTTTTTAGAGACATGGTCTTATTATGTAGCCCTGGCTGTCCTGGAACTCACTATGTAGACCAGGCTGGCTCTAAACTCACAGAAATTTGCCTGTTGAGATTAAAGGCACATGCCACCATGCCCAGCCCAACAAGGGATTCTTAATCACCCCTTCTTTACCATAAAGTACACTTTTTTAGGTAATAAGAGTATTTATATTTGTTTTCTTTTAAAAAATGCTAAATAAAAAATATCAGAAGTTTTCCTTAGAAACAAAATCTGAAATCCAAAACAATGATTTATTCTTTTCCTTTACCTTTAAAAATGTATTTATTATCATTGTATATGTATGGTATGATGTGATGTGTGTGTCATGACATTTATGTGGAGTTTGGTCTTTCCTTTCACACTCATGTGAGTTCCAGGGATTGAACTCAGGTCACTGAACTCAGGCTTGCCCAGCACGTACTTTACTGGTAGGTTGAATACCTTGGAAACCCTCTGAGCATATTTAAAGAGACATATGGATTCTAATGCTTTTGCTCTTTGTACTGTTTCCCCTTACATATTTCTCTGACACCCTTCAAATATCTTGAGTGATACTATTCCTTTAAGTGAATATATTTATCCATTCTCCTTTTATCAGACATTTAAATACCTCAAATTCCTTGCTATAGTTAAGTGAAGGAATAAAATACTATAAATAATTTAGAATTTTTGAGCATAGATTTGTTCAAGGACTCTTTCCTTGGGGTAGTTTCTCAAGAGTACAAGTACTAAGTCAAATGGTATGAACAGCTTTAAGGTTCTGAAAACACATTGCCAAATTACTTTCCAAACAGTTTGTTATCAATTTTAATTCCTAATCAGCAATATCCAAGAATGTATGCCTTTGGCAATAAATTTAAATCTTATTCACAAATAAAAAGCTAATTAATGTTTTCTAGTCTGGCGACTGGCCCTGCTTTTAGGCACTCCTGCACTTGTGGCCAGGGGCCTGGTTCTGTAGACGCTACCATTTCCCCACACTTATTCTTCACTCCAGCTCTCAGTGCCGTTGCAACTTACCTCAGCAAGACACCCAGCAAACAGGCCCTAATCTAAGCACACTCTCAAAATGCCTGCTCCTCTAGGACAGCTGAAATGCCCGTGGTGGCGGTCCTGGGGATGGAGCTCAGTGGCTGAGCACTTGGATAGTACTCTATGGCCCAATGCTCAACCCCAGCACTGCATAACAACAACAACGCAAGAAACCATCTAACAAAATATCCAGAAGGAGCGAGGCACAGTGGTGCATGTCTGAAATCCCAGGACTGGGAGGTTAATGAATAAAGATTTTAAGTCCAAGGATAGCCTGGGCTAACATATTAAAACTCTGTCTTAATAATAAAGAAAAATGCCAGCAATGTCTTAGGCTTTCTATTGCTGTGATAAAACACCATGACCAAAAACAACTGGAGGAGGAAGGGGTTTATTTCATCTTACTTGTATCCATCATCCAGAGAAGTCAGGGAAAGAACATGGAACCAGGAGTTGATTCAGAGGCCATGGAGGAGTGCTGCTAATTGGAATTGCTCCCCATGGCTTGCTGAGCCTGTTTTCTTATAGTACCAAGGACCACAGGCCAGGTGTGGCACTGCCCACAGTGACATCCTCCTACATCTAATCATCAATCAAGAAAATGCCCTAAGCTTGCCCATAGGCCAGTCCGGTGGGGGTACCCTCTCAATTGATGTGCCAAGCTAACACAAAACTGTATGTAAGGGGGTGTAGTAAAGAAAGTGCTGGATGGCTCCTCCATGGGGCGGGCAGGTTTCTATTGCGAATAAGTCAGAGAGAACATCCAGAGGCATCTGGATGTGTTCAGAGCAGATAGAAAGACACAAAGACTGGACATGGCCAGGGTTATGGAAGCAGGAATAGAAACAGCGAGCGGGAGAATAGTGAGAGTGGTTGGGTTATAATATGGAGTATGAGTAGCTGGGAGGGAAATCTGTGAGCTGGAGCAGTTTAGGGTAGAAGTGGGCAGGGTGTGAGAGTGTCTGTTCCAGGATGCCAGCCTGGACTTTGAAATGTATAATGGGTACTTGTGAACAGGCACTGTAGGCCTGGAGTCTAGCATGAACTTTGATGTGATGACAAATGCCACAGGTATGTCAATGGGGAGCCATTATCCCTTCTCCAGAGACAAGGAGAATGACTCCTTTTGGTGAACAGAAAACCCATTTCACAAGTTCCTGAGGAATGCTGGATTTTATCTAACTGCCAGAGATCCTTCTATAGTCCTGCTTGAGATGGGCCAAGACTGTCATTTCTGGATATATGCACTGACTGCCTTTTGGAGTTTGGGGAATTTGAGTTTTCTTTGAACTTGACATTACAGCCTTTTGTTGATGATAAAAGGCAGAGATAATCTCTGCTACAGCTGTTTCTCAGATGAGGAGGATCAACTTGGTGGTCCAGAAAGCTGGAATGCATGTCAAAGGCTGAGAGAGGGAGGAGAGTGGGGCGATTGCAGGAGACTTGGGGAAATTCTGTCAAAACAGCTTTACTGACTGTGCCTGATGAGACAGTGAGCGATCACACTGGTGGGTCAGGTTTACATCTGGAACACAAGCAAGAAGAGGGGCCTTTCTGTAAGGATGACAGGCTGAATGCCGGGAGCTCCAAGTCAGCCTTAGATTCCAGCTACACAAACAGCAGAAGCCACACATCTTATCTCTGAAGCATCTGCCTCAGAGTGAGGCTTGTGGTTATCAGATGCACTTCATAAGAAACTGTCAACCCCATGCTCTTTTCTGGAGGGATGTTGCACAGTGCAATGTTTGCCCTAACTCTCTGTAACCCTTCCATAAAGCTCCAGATGGGAAACCTGCTTTAGACCTTTATGTTTGCTCCTTTCCAATGGTAAGAACTGTATAACTCAGTCACCCTGGTACCCAGAAAGCTTTAAGCTAAACCTGAAGCATAAATCCCAGGCAATCAGAGTACAGACAGAAAAGGCCCACTAGATGCCCTTTCTTTTCTGCTTCTGTACGTGGTCCCACTGTGCTGTGGCCCTGGTTGGAACACAGTGTATGGCATGTTAAAGTCAACTGCAGGTGGTTTTTTTTTTTTTTTGTTATTTTCAGGAGTCAGGGATTCTGCAATCTTATTAGTAAACTCCAGATTAAAATTTATTCAATAAAGATTTGCTGGCACCTATTGTCATTTTATTTAACAACTATTTCTGGAATACCTATTCTGTGCTAGGTTTTGTTCCCTTGGTAGGATCCCAACTGTAGAAAACAAAGTTCTGTGTGAGCTTAAACATGGCATGTAGGGAACATTCTTTAAAACACCTCTAATACTAAGAACTTCTCTCTGAAGGCAATGAAGGTGCTTGGCATTTGTAAGTGACAGAATGGTATGATCACATCACAGGTAAAGAAAGTTAGCATCATGCTGAGTTTAATCCCAGCACTTGGAAGTAGAGGCAGGCAAATTTCTATGAGTTCAAGGTCAGCCTGGTCTACAGCACTAGTTTCAGGACAGCCAGAGCAAATAGTGGGACTTGTCTCAAAACAAAACAAAGACAGCAAAGGAAGGAGGGAGGGACGAAGGAAGGAAACTACTGTCAGCAACACAATCCCTTAGCTAGGCATTGGTGTGATTTGAGAAATAATTAAGAAATTTTGTTGAAAGGGCAATGAACTTGTAGAGCATAACATTAGCAAATAAAAGACACACTCTGTGTGTGTAAACTGTATATAAGTAATCTGGCAACCAGTTGCCTATTTATATAGAAATGAGGATTTACTGAGTCATTAAGCCCTGCAGGGTAGAGAAGTCCTGGAAATCCTCCCGCCCAGAGCAGTCCTCAGGTAGACTGGGTTAGAGGGGCTGGTAGACTGGCCATATAGATGAGCAAGACAAGGTTGAAGGTTAAATACTGAAAAGGCAAGGCAGGGTTGGGAATAGAGTAGAATAATGACAGCCAAAGAGGAGCCAACTAGCAAGGTACAAGGACAAGGTCAAGGACACTGGAACCAATGTTAGGTACAGAAGGCAGTCAGTGCCAGAGAATAAGCTAGGTGCTAGCAAAGGGAGCCAGACCACAGAACCCCCCACCAGGTACCTGCATGCCAAACCACAAGTAACCATAGTAAATGCCACCCACCGTCAGCAGCAACCAAAGAGAATGGGCAAGTGTGTTTAAGAGTAACATACCTACCCAAGATATCATTCTGTGTACAAGCAAAAGTTAAGAAGACATCATACAACAGGAAAGAAACTGGCACACAATGCTGACTCAACGTAAGCTTCTTGAGGACACACAAGCTACCAGAATCCATCCAAGTGAAGTAAATCAAAATAGAGAACTCAGAAGTGTTGTGGAATATTATTTTAAGGTGTGTTACATTTCTTCCTACTGCTTTTGTTTACAGTGCAAAGACATATTACATTTATCTGTGGTCAGGAGGCTGAGTCAGCAACTAGCTGCCAGGAAGTGGTAGGGAGGAACCATGTGGAGCCAGAGTTTTAAAGTGGGAGCTGAACAGGACTGTGGGTTTTCGGGAGACACAAGCAAGGAGAGAAGGTTAACTACTTGCTATTGAGTCTCTCTGAGCAAGCAGATTTTCACTTCAACCTTTGAATTCTGTGTTCTATAGAGTGGCAGAGATCTAGATAAAATTTCCCTTGGTGGCTTTGAGAGAGCCGGTGTGTAAGGAACAGAATTCCCGCCAGCTGCAGCCCTTGTGGCCAAACCGCTGCTGGTAGCTGTGGGTTGCAGCTGCTGATTAGGACAGCAGTTGCTTAAGGGGCAGCCACTGTATTAGATGAAAAACAACACAGAAGTCTTCCTTAGAGGGATGCTCTAGTAAACTTCTTGTGGGATAAGAAGCTTTAGTTTGGCAAACCCCAAACACAGGATTTTTTGTTAGAGTGGAAAGGTTACCCATCTTGAATATTCCATTTATCAACTAACTCCCTGCCCCATGTGAGAAAAGAATGCTCTTTGGAATATTTATTTAAAGTTAATGAAGATTTACTGGTAAAATTCAGAATAATTTTCTTTTGTTTTTCTACCAGTACTGGGGGGCAGATCCAGGGACGTACACAAACACATGCACACACACAGAGCAAAAAGGTTCTGTGAGTTCAAGGACAGCCTGTGTACCTAGTGAATTCCGGGCCAGTCGGGACTACACAGAGGCTACACACACACACACACACAAAAAAAAAAAAAAAAAGAAAAAACTTCCAGGGCACTTGGTGAACACTTGTCAGGTGTCTGCCACAGAGCTGGATCTCTAACCCTACTCTGATTCTAGACTCTTTGTAGTTTCCCATGTTACTGTAATTCCTTATAAGGAACATGACTTAAATTTCAAAATTAAAAGGAATATTCTTAACTTGAATTAAACTTTTAGCACTAACAAAAAGCTAATTCTGAATGTAAACCAATTCAAATCTTAACACAGAAGTTCTCTTCAATACTTTCTCTAAGCATACAAGTTAATGACAGTGCAAGAGAAAACTATTTCTGACCGAAAGAACGTGTGAAGTCAGGGAGCAGGCAGAGCAGACGGCAGCCAGACTGATACCACTAGGCTTGACTATGATGATGTATGTTACTCTGGACAGACAGTGAGTAGGCCATTCTCTGTTCCTCTCCCAGAAAGCAGAAAGGTGACCATGCCGCTCGAGGCTGGAGTACCCAGCCATCTCCAGAAAGCAACTGCTGTACAGTTTACACAACCACACGTATGCTACTGAGTTTTGACCAAAGAAATTTGGTGGACTCTTAGGTGGGAATCAACAGCACAATTACATCATTTATATAACCTTTGGGGGGTTATTTGAGGTTGTCACTTCAAAAATTGGTGCCAACGTCCATGGGCACTATGCTCTCTAATGTACACAGGCACTGCACTTTCTCTATGCCAGAAGGACAATGCTCTAATGAGTGCATTCATCCTTATATTTTTATTAAAATAGAAATGAATACAAAGGAGAAACAGAAGAAACAACATATAACATTACATGTGTTGCTCTTGGTAACAAATGTACAATAAGCATTAAATCCTGTGAACTGAGGGAACACTCACTTCAATAGTAGAGGTGCAAATAAATGGAACATGTGTGCCCTCAAGGTGTGAAGACTATTACAACAGTTTGTACCATTCAAACTGTTCAAATTCAACTCAGCAATTCTGCCTTAGGGAATACAGCCACAGGATGCATGGTGTATCTTGGTATACTACTTTTTCCTGGGATTTTTAGGGGAGATCCATTTTCACATTAATATTAAAAATGGACTTTAAAAGTGACCATTTCTACACCGTTGTCAGGCTACCTGTCTCTACTATCAAACCTCTTGGTGTAGAAGTAGACTCCTCCTGCTATTATGGAACCTCGGAAGAAAAGGTGGAAAAGAACCAGAACAAAGGACCAAAATATGGGGGAGGCTGGGCTGGGGGAAAACAGGGCAAGGGAACTTTCATACAACCAAAGAAGAGGCAACAGCTACGTGGGTGGACATGGAGGCTAGCATGCTTATGCAGAGTAGGGTGCTGGTCCTGAGCTCCTTTTCTAGCCAATACAAGGAGATACTAAGGCTGGTAGACAATAAGGAGCCAGGAGATTGGCTCTTCGAACCATGCTCTCATATACTGAAGCAGGAAATTGTTATGAGCCATTTCCTGCTTCAGATGGCAATTGTCAATGTGCCTATGAACAGCAGCTTATTCTTCCATTTACTGAGCTTTTCATATATAAAACAGCCCCAATAAACTGGTTTTAGTACAGACTCAGTGTCTTCTGAAAGGAAGAGGAAGCGTTTTGAAGGCTCCATCCAACAGTATCTCACTGTTTACTTTGGAGGGAGGGTCTCTGCTATCATTGTCTAGCCTCTGAATAAGCAAAAGACAAACATGAAGCACATAACACGAGTCTCCAATGTTTCTGAAGATAACATAACAGAATGTCATTCTGAAAAAGGTGAACCCATAAACATACTAGGATTATACAGTAAGCCAAAGTCATGGTGGCTTACTCAAACCTCCATTAGAGTCAGTGTTCCAATGGCAGTCCCATCTGATTATCTTCACAGTATATAGAACACAAGGTGTTTACACCAGACTACTGATTATGTTATATAAATGGTTCACATATTTTCACCAGCAAGACCACCTCATTTTTTTTTAAAAAGTAAAACTGTCAGAGCCAAACAAAATTGACAGCTGAACTATGACATAAATAGCATTATATAAACAGCACTGAGTTGATCTACTCCATTTGTTATGTCAAAAGGAAAAATACGGGGGGGGGGCACTGGTAGGGTGGAGACACTCTTCCCTGCATGTCCTCTTAAAACTTTTGAATGTTGTACTATGTGAATGAATTATCCACTGAGAAATCAAACTCATGTAAGCATCACTGCAAAGATGGTGTGTGCTTGAGCAGATGAAAAAAACAAAATCTCAGAATTTACTTAGTAGACAGTGTAATTGTAACAATGACATGCATATGGACCAGATCTGGAAACTCAAAACTAGAGACTTTATGATCAGTTTTTTTTTTATCAAAATGAATTTCAGTATTATGATAGCAAGAGACTAGGAGTTACACAGATTCCCTGACAGACAGACAGACAGGAAGAGGAGTCATGGCTAGGTAATAAAGGTGCTTAAACTTCCAAGATAGCTGGCTTCTTCCTCACCCCCCTGCCTGAGAGTTTTTACTACTCTCTCTCTCTCTCTCTCTCTCTCTCTCTCTCTCTCTCTCTCTCTCTCTTTCTATCTAAAAAAGCCTTGTCTATTTTTGTCTGCCCCAGCAGGCCCCTGTGGATGGACCAGCTCAACAAGTTCAAGGCCCGCTAAGGACATGTCACATAACAGTTCTGGGCCAATCAACCATCCTAGCTTTCTTCAAACTGACCAACCCTAAATTAGAGGAGGAAAAACCCTTCAGAGGCTTTAAAACCCCAGGCCTGGAGAACAGACTGCATGGTCTTTATGGTGGTTGTCTGTGCCCCTGTCCGTCCTCTACTACTTTCCCCTGCCTTGCGGAGGGTCTTTTTCTCCGTACGTCTGGTCTGCTGTGTGCATGTGTCCTTCACCCTCAATAAATGCTTTTCTTTAAATGCTGATTCTATCCGTGGTCCTGAGATTTCTCTGCTGCTACCTGCTGTGTATCAGATTTTTCCTAACTTTTTATTCTTTTTTTTTTTTTTTTTTTTTTTTTTTTTTTTTTTTTTTTTTTTTTTTTTTTTTTTTTTTTTTTTTTTTTTTTTTTTTTTTTTTTTTTTTTTTTTTTTTTTTTTTTTTTTTTTTTTTTTTTTTTTTTTTTTTTTTTTTTTTT